>JANHZT010003112.1:119989-138750 GCA_032468215.1 Stegonotus admiraltiensis
AATCAAAAGCTAAAGTAACCTAACTAAATTATTAGAACCAAATCCCTCATAGAACCTTAGCTCCACTTAATATTTTTACATTCATGATTTTAATTGTAAGACGCCCAGAGTTGTTCTGCAGCATGATCGTATAACTGTATAACTGAGGGGTCCTTGGTGCTCTCTGAGCTTGGTTGTTTTGCTGCAGACGTTTCATTACCCAAACTAGGTAATATCATCAGTGCTAGTGATGACGTTTCTAGCACTAGACGACTAGTACTGATGATGTAACCTAGTTTAGGTAATGCAACGTCTGAAAGAAAACAACCAAGCTCAGAGAGCACCCTCCTCATTTCAACCCTGAGCTACAAATATTCTCCTTTATCGATACAACTGTAATATATACCCTGCTTCCCCGAAAATAAGACATCCCCTGATAATAAGCCCAATCAGTCTTTTGAGTGCATGTGCTAAAATATGCCCCCCTCCCTGAAAATAAGCTCTCCCTGAAACTATTTAAACGCATGCACAGCTGATCCCTGCCATTTCCTCTGGTTAGGGTTAGGGAGACAGAGCGGGAAATCAGGTAAGACGGCAAGAGGAGCTCCGTTTCGCTCCACGTGCCCCAAAATAATAAGACCTCCCCAAAAATAAGGCCAAGCGCTTATTTCGGGGTTCAAAAAATATAAGACAGGGTCTTATTTTCGGGAAAACGGGTATATCACAGTCTTCCTCTGTTTCCACTAATTTACACACACATCCCAAACGAGTGCATTTGTAGCTAGACCAACTCATTAGAGATTTGACTCAGGGGCATGAGCAGCTGATGTCCCATTATTGTGAGGTTTCGGTTTTTAAAGACCTGCAAAGCAAAACTGACCGTCATGGCTCTTCCTTGTGTATGAAGCTGTGGGGGATACCTCAGAAGCAAACCAGATCAGGATCCCCTCGACAGCAGTCCCCCTTATCCTCAATCCCTCTCTTTGGCTGAGCCATTTCTATAAACATCTCTGGGTTACCATAGTAACAGAGATCCTAGCCGAAGCCCCTCTATATGTGGGTCCCCTGTCTCCAGCCTCTGTAAGATAAGCATAATGTGCAAGTAATGTGGGGGGGGGAGGTGTGGTGGTCTAGAAGAGCTGGGAGGGGGAGTTGCTCAGGGAGGCTACCGTGGATTTTCCCCAGGAAGTTGGAAAACAAAATGCCCCCCCGCCCCCCGCCCCGCGGAGGAGCATTTGGGCGTTCAGATGCTGATGGCAGAATTGAGCCAGGCACATTCGGAATGAGACAGGACCACAGTTGATTGGCAGGTGTGATGTAATTGGCAAGTGAGGAGAGGGTGTCGCTTAGCGATCTCCCTGACAGCCCTAGGGTGGTTTCTTAGCAACCATTAAATCTAGGAAGTGATTTCTAGAACGTCATCCCAGTTCAGGGGAGGGGGCAACGGGAGATGGTTCACACACACACAGAGCAGTGCCTGTTGAGAGGGAGTGGACCCAAACCTGAGGAACATAATAAAAGCCAGATGATCACTAATATCTCCACTAATACAATTTTGAAGGGTGGAGATTTTTTAAATCCTCAGGTGGAACTATACAAGAGAATCTATCAGTGAAACTGTTCACCATGAGTGCAATGGGCAAGGAAGGAAATGGGCAAAAGATCCCATGCTTGAGAAAAGAAGCATGCCCCTCGCACCCAGATGAATATAGTGAGACAGGTGACATACAAAAATATTTGTGAGGATTTTTTGCACCTGTTTGCATGCAAGATGCTGAACGTACGAAACATGTATACATTAGACATACAAAAGTGGAGAAGTTAGCGATGCTGAGAACATACAGTATCTCATGAGTCAAGGGCAACATCTGTGCACAAAGAGAGAACATTCCTTTAATGATCTCACCCTTCCCAGTCAAAATATATAATAAAGCCAATTTCAGTGGATTTCTGCTTTATGTACAAAGAAACCTTAGTTGCGTGTCTCTGAGGTGCATTCAATTCTCAACCCATGAATCATTCCCCCGCCTTTCTTTTATATGAAACGCAGATGGGAAGCTATAATTTTTCATGGGAAACCAGCACAGGGAAATGCTTCTTAAACAGTTTCGCCCTGTCTGCAATGGAAGAAAATATATAGGTTTCTATCCCAACCCCCAGAGTGGGATGAAAAAACAGCTCAGCAGGAAAACATCTGAAAAGATAATAATGAAGGGGACTCTCTTCCTCTGGGCCTCCACAAGGAATTAAAAAAAAATTGCATGTAAATGATTGTAAAACAAAAAAAACCATATTGGTAGAAACTACATTAATCTACAGGGATTCTAAAAATTAGGACCCTTTTTCATCTTGGGAAATGGTGTACATAAAATAACATACTATCATAAAATCAGGGCTTTGAGGTCATTTAGTCCAACTCAGTTGAAGAATCCTATACAGGTAGTCCTCTATTTGTGACTACAATTGACCCCAACATTTCTGTTGCTAAGCGTGACAGTTGTTAAGTGAATTTTGCCCCATTTTACAGCCTTTCTTGCCACAGTTGTTAAGTGAATCACTGCGGTTGTTAAGTTAGTAACATGGTTGTTAAATGAATCTGAGTTCCCCATTAACTTTGCTTGTCAAGAGATCACGTAACCCTGGGACCATCACAAATATGAGTCAATTGCCACACATCTGCATTTTGCTCACATGACCGTGGAAATGCTGCAACAGTGAAAAACAGACATAAATCAGTTTTTTAGTGCCAATGTAACTTCAAATGGTCACTAAATGAACTATTATAAGTCAAGGACAACCTGTGCCCACAGCATCATTTAGCCTTTCCTTAAACACCTTCAGTGAACTGGATCTGTTCACCTGCTAAGGTCCCAATGTCTCACAGTTCCTATAAACAAGAAATAATGTTTAAGTAATGTTTACCTGAAATTTACCATCCGCAATTTCCTAATTCTGAAAATAGCTACCCTGCTAGGAACAATATAATCAAAGTGTTTCACTGCTGGATTCACACATTGTGCTAAAACCAAGTTCAACCACAATGTTGAATAAGCTATTGTAATTTGATTCACATATAACACTAACGTATAAATCAAGGGTTAGAAACTGCAATAGCAGCTTTTCACATTGCATTAATCCCAAACCAAATAACTACATTATAGCTCAATTCAATTCTATCCGTGAGTCTAACCATTACTTGCTTGGCAGGCACTTCCATCCATATAGGCTCGACTTGGGATAGCTGTTGAAGTTATCAGCCCTATTCCAGGATCTTTTCCTGCCAATCAAATTTCATTTCTCTCATTATTCTTATTTTTCTACTCTAGCACTGGTCACATGAGTCTAACTCCAATTTCAAATGTTCCAGCATGCACCCAAATATCTGTGCCTAACTAAACCATCTAACTAGTTATAGTACTGCACCCCCTTCCAGTTTTATTCTCTGATGGAGACCATGCAGTCTCTGCCTCCTCTAACTGCTGAGGTTTATTTCTGTAGTAGCAAAGAGCCAGTGGTAGCCAAGTACAAGAAAACAGAAAGACGCCAAATAGAAACGGTGTGTTGGCGCCACACCGAAGCTCAGTAGAAGTGGTCACACATATTGGCCAAGGAAAAATAGGTACAGGGTAGCTAGTTACACAAGACCAATCCACATATTGATATATTCATCCACACTGCATCTGGATGGTTACCTTGTACATAGTGTGAAAATAGGGCATGAAAAAGTGTGTATCACAGTTGGACAATTTATTCTACTATCAATGGTCTTTTGGGGTGAAAAGGGACTGCATGAAATACGTTAAAAGCAGATTGCTGGAATGGCAGCAATTGATATATGCAAAAGATTAAACTTTCCTAAATTCTCTAGATACATTCCCGTTATCTCCAAACAGCATGCATTGGGCAGGGTATATTAATTGTTAGTCTTGGTGGGATAAAACAGCCCCTGTAAATGAACAAAGAGTGAATGAAATAAGTAAAACAAATTAAATGTAAAAGCAAAAAAGTGTTTTATGCTTGGGCTGGACACAAACACAGACACAAACTGAGCAACGTGATATGTGCAGTACAAAGCAGTGAGCCGTGTGCAGATATGTACATTGGGGAAACAAAACAACTACTTCATAAGCACATAGCACAACCCAGGAGAACAAACCCATCAGGACAAGATTCAGCAGTCCATCTGCATTTAAAAGACAAAGGACATTTTTTTGAAGAAAACAAACTGCACATTTTCGACAGAGAAGACCGCTGGTTTGAAAGAGGGGGTCAAAGAGGCCATCTATGTCAAAATTGAACAGCCCTTTCTCAACAGAGGGAGGGATATGACGCCATCTGTTCCAGACTACGACACAGTGCTTTCAACAATTCCAAAAATCCACACCCATTTGTACTACTCAGGTGACCCTGAGGACATACAGAAACCTCCAAGTGATCTCAACGACTCTCTAAAAGAATGCAAATGACCAGTTGTCTGCAAGGAATATAAATTCTTCTATTGCCCACCTTCCAGTCAGAGCTGAAGAAGTTTCTTGGATAAGAAGCAAAATGTCTTCAAAGACAAGAAAAAGCACCTTTGGGACAACTATGACCTGGATGAATTACAATCTCCATTGATGATTAAAGAAAAAAGTAAATGAGCAAATATCTATCAGGGAGATGAGTGGTTTACAAATATGAAATACAAATAAATAAATAACAAAATGTAAACAGGAATACATGACCACATGTATATGAATACAAAGGGACCACAAGCCAACAGGACGAGTGAAAAAAACAAAGGTAGATTTTGACAGAAAAGTCAGGCATGAGGGTAGTGTGGGATATAGATGTGTATCTAAAATATACAAGAATGAAAGAGACATTTCACAGTCCTAAAATAGCCCAAAGGAATGTAGTTCAGAGAAACAATAAAACTGGATCAGGGACTCTTCTGTGTGTGCAAAAATTGCTTGATTAAAATGGGAATTGGGGAAATTGGAGGCAACCTGGCCCTGCCCCCACACCCTTTGCTCTTCCTTGCCATCAGCATCTAGCACTCCTCAGTCCCAGCTATCTCTGAATAAGATCTTAACATAATATACAGTATATACCAACATTTCTCAACTTCGGCAACTTTAAAATATCTGGATTTCAACTCCTAGAATTCCCTAGCCAGCATGCGGCTAAGTCCCAAAACCAAGAATTAACCAAACCATTGCCTCCTATCCTTCTCAGTTTGTGGTGGTCTTTTCTACTCAAACAAGAGAACCTATTCAGCCTTTTCTCCTGTAACTCGTATCTGTTAAGATGCAACCCCCTGACACAAGGCTGTCATTTTCAAAAATTACAATTCCTGCTTACAAACCTTCTTTTAATCAAGAGCAAGCTGTTAGCCTACCAAGCTGACCAAGAGAGCCTCTGAGCACGTGCAGGGCACACTCCTCGTTAACAATGGCCCCCTGCTTTTGGGATTCAAGGAGAAAGGGGCGTGGCTGCAGCGCCCACATCCTCTCTTTCCCATCCAATAACCCGGCTGCTCTGCTCCATAGGCCTGATTGTGCTTTCACACCATGTGGCGCTCTAATGGGGAAAAGAGCACCACGCCAAGGGCATTGTCAAAAGAAAGGTCTTACCTAAGCACTGAAGTCCCTGCTTTCCAATTCCCCTGCAGGAAAGAAAAAAAGAAAAAAGAAAGAAAGAAATGGTTAGTTTACACAAAGCGTAGGATGTCTGCTTAAAGAGCTCTGAGCTAGCAAATGTCTTAAATGTGGCTTTAACAAATACACATGTATGCTGTAAAAGAGAAAAAAAGATAAAGAAAAGATTTTGCTAGACTCCGGAGAATATATTAATGCTCAGGGAGTTAGAATGCCTGGAAAATATATGGCATCTTTCTCCAATCTTATCCTCAACAACAGGGGTCTCCAACCTTGGGCACTTTAAGATTTGTGGACTTAAGAATGCTGGATGGGGAATTCTAGGAGTTGAAGGCCACAAGTCTTAAAGTGCCCAAGGTTGGAGACCCCTGCTCCAGAAGTATCAGAGGTTAGCTCCTTTCATCCCCAACAGCCGCCATTTCTTATATTATCAGAAAATTCATTGAACATAAAATGTCAGAGTTGGAAGGGACCTTGGAGGTCTTCTAGTCCAACCCCCCGCTAAAGCAAGAGTGCAACACCACTAAAGAGCACCAGTTCTTGCTAGATGGACTTCAGAAATGCCAAAATCTCTGAGGAAAAAATATATCAAGATTTATATACCTTTTATCCATTTTAAGACAATGCTTGTTCATCTGTAATAAAACCTGCCTATGGTTCTATACACTCAATTAAGCAAAAGGACCAAACCAACCAGCTTATTGCTTTGTGATTAATGTTGCAGCTATGAATGCTTAGTTAGACATCCCACTGTGGTCAATGGGGCATGCTTAGAGCTATATAGCAACTGGGGTGAGAAGATGGGTCTCATCAATGGCTTGTCATCTCCAAGACTAAATATCTCATCCAACAGTGCATGGTTCTTAAGAGATTGTAGTTGAAGGTCACCAGCAGGAAGATGAGCCATTGGCCACATATTCTGCTTGCAGATTTTCCAGACATCACTGATTATTGTGGGAACAGAATGCTAGATTCCTAGATCTTTGGTCTGATCTAACACAGCTTTTTCTGTAGCAGGAGAAGGAGAGGCAGAGCCTGGGAGCAGAGTCAAGAGAGGAATCAGCCTAGAGTTGTTATGTTCCCACAAGTAGTCCAAGTCCAGCCCCTCTTGAATTCCGTTAACTTATCTAGCGCTAATTTAGTGCTGACTGTCAGCTGAATAGATTGTTATGTATAGACATGAGCAATAAATCAGTTTAACTGGAACTTAATGCAAGATCCTCATTCTTCACACCTCACATCCATGTCGCTACCTACAGTAAAGATCCCAGCATTCTGAGCTACATAAGAAATCAGCTAGTCAAATTCATCTCCCTGTCACCATCTCTGGTAACTAGAAGTCAGTTCTTTTAATATTTTGCTAGTGAGATCAATCAATACCTAGAGAGGCAGACTGGTGAGTGATACATTGGCAAAACTTATGTCAACACACAAGGAGAAATCCATCTATCTATCTCTGTCTCTATGGATTTATCAATATACAGTACTTACTTGCTTCTCCCATCTTGAGTTTCAGCACTTGGATTTATATTTAGAAATGCACAGAAGGAATAAGCAAGCCAAACAGGTTATGATAGAAACAATTCCACCAAGGGAAGCAGACAAAAAACATAGGCTAGAAGAACAAGGTTGCAAGCACACACACAAAGAATCTCACATGGTACCTTGCAGTGCTTTTTTAAATGGTATGTCCTTCACGGGGACATCATCTGAGCTGTCAGAGGAGGTGGAACTCAAGTTTAGAAATAACAAAGTATTAAAACATGTTGGGAAGAATTCAGATGTCAGGGTCTTGGATTCTTAGCAAGGCTGCGAGAACAAAATTCTTATGCTGAACTCACAAAGCAAGTTCTCCTAGCTTCTTCTCCTGCATGTAACATAGCCCCCTTGCCTGGTTCATCAGAGCCCTGAACAGGTATGAATTCTGGCCATGTACCCTAATTCTACAATTTCCTGCAGCTTCATAAATTTTAAAGAAAGAAACATTGTTCCACGTGTTAAGTTTGTCAGGGTTGCAAGTAACACCCCCAACGAAAGAAGACTCCGAGACTAGAAGTTCCTCAAAGTTCCATTTTATTAGAGATGTCATATTGGCACATCTGGGAAAAACCCCGAATCTGAAAGTTTCCAGGTTTTCCCCACCCAAAGGAAAGTCCAAGTCTCTGCCCAGCTCCCACATGTCCATCACATGGTCCAATCACCACACCGTCCCAACTGGAGATGCCTCTCAGTTCCAGCCCTCCAGGTGCAGGGCAAGATGTCCTTGATTCTCTGAGAAAGGAATGCTATTTTGACTATATATCACCATGTTCCATACTATCCCCCCTCCCAATTTCCCACAGTAGTAAATGTGGCAGGCCTGAGGCCCAATGCAAAAGATGGCTTCCAGGCCTGACAAACTTATCTTGATCTCTCCTTCTTCAGAAGCTGGGTGACGCTGTCAACATTCAGCAAGTCAATTTTGTTCATCACCTCACCTTAAGATTTAGCTGTTAAATGTCTGCAAACATTAAAGCAGGATTGGAAAACCTCTGACTTGCAGATTTAACCCGGCCCATTTGCTCTGGGGAAGCTCCTTCCCCAGCAGCTGAGCTGCTAATGCTGTGCACTGCCTCCCACCAGCTGCTAATGCTGTGCACTGCCTCCCACCGGCTTTCTCAGGGAGGAGGGGGACATAGAGAATGTTGTCCCAAAGGTGCTTTTTCAAGAGGCAACTGGACTTTCTTCAAAGAAAAACAAAGGACTGAAAGGACTGTGTTGTGGAGCTGTGCTTTCTTTAGGATGTTTTCTGCCCTGTGTCTCTTCAACTACTGAACATAGGAACAGGCCGTTGGAGATGAGGTCTGTGTTGTCTGCATCTAGCTATGCATTTTGGGATGAACGCCCTTTGAATAGTGCAGGAGTATGAACGGATTTCTAGAAAAAACTGCAGACTATAGGAACCATTTGCACTTCAGTTTGATATGCAGGCAACACAAAAGCATCCCCAACAGCCTCTGTGCCTGCTGTGTTCCACAGTGAAGAGACAGGGCAGAAAACACCCTGCAGAAAGCACAGCTCCACAACACAGTCCTGTCAGCAGTTCCAAGAAGGCTCTACACCCATTTGCACTACTCAGCTGACCCTGAGGTCACAGATAAACCTCTTAGTGGCCTCTATGGCTCTCTAAAAAAATGCAAATGACCAGCTGTCTGCAAGGAATATAAATCCTTCTATTCCCCACCTTCCAGTCAGAGCTGAAGAAGCTTCTTGGATGAGAAGCAAAATGTCTTCAAAGAAAAAGAAAGTCCACTTGCCTCTTGAAAAAGCACCTTTGGGCAACCATGACCTGGATGACTGAGAATCTCCATGAACATCAGAGAGAGTGAATCCAGGAATTTCCAATTTGTTCTGAAAGGGCTGCCTTTTTATGATTTAAGACAGTGTTTTTCAAACACTGTGGACTTCAGCTCTCAGAATTCCCCAGCTATGGGTTATCCAGTGAATTCCTAGATTCACTCTCTATGATGTGGCTTCAGTGCCCAACATGTCTCCTCTTCCCTGAGAAAGCTATACTGGCTGGGGAAATCTAGGAATTGAAGTCCACACACTGAAAGTTGCCAATTTTGGAAAACACTGATTTAAAGCATGGGTTTTTTATGAAGGAACAGCAGCATAAAGATTCCCACCTATCAGGAGGTACAGTGGGAATGGAGCTTATCTATAGGAGCAACCCTATAAAAGTAGCTTGCCTCCTGAGAGAATAATCTAATTTTTCATGGCCTTCCAGAAGCTAATAAAAACCAATTCTTGTGAAGGCTTTTGGGATTGAGTTATGGCACTACTGGTGGTCTGTATGAACTAATACATTAATGGGCTTATAAACCATGGCTATTATTACCATAATTTATTAGAGTTTTCTCCTGTTGTTTTATTAAGCTTTTCATTATCTGTAAATTGCTTAGCCTCTTTCTGGACTGAGGTGGGGAAAAGAGCATAAATAAATAAGGTTGCAAATGTGAGGGATAAGATTTCTATGAGAAAGAGGTAGCTGGCCTTTCTTTTAATTAAAAGTACAATCCTATATGAATTTTCCTGGAAGAAAGTTCCACTGAATTAAATGAGAATTACTTCTGGGAAGACATAAAATGGATTGTACTATGAATCAAAATAAGTACCATCTCCTTAGGTCCCTATTAATCATCACTAGCAAGGATTTGAACCAGTAACTGTGCTATGCCATGAAGTAAATCAATTAAATAATTATAGCCTTCCCGTTGGCTAAAACTGCCCATATGCTACAGGAGTCTCTCTCTGAATGAGTCACTGCTCTTACTATATCACTTCTTGTCACTTTCTGCTAGGAATTGCATACTACTTCCAGATCAGATCAACATGTCTCAGCCAGTCCATCTCCAGAAACCCCACAGGTTCTGTGCGGTGACCTTCAGAAAATGGAATGGGGCAATTAAAATAAGGCTAATTTCTGCAGATTTGACAAACGTTGTGAAAGAGACAGATTTAAAACCCATTTTCTCTTAAGGAAGGAAAGATTAGTGGAAAAAAGATTTGACTTTTTCATTTCTGTTAGCAATCTTCCTAAAAACTCCAGTGTGTGTTTTTATGGTTTAGTATGGCTTGATTCTCCAGGGCAGTGTTTCTCAATCTTGACAATGTTAAGATGTGTGGACTTCAGCTCCCAGAATTCCCCAGACAGCATGAGTATTCTGGGAAGTTGAAATCCATACATCTAAATGTTGCTGAGGTTGAGAAACATTGTCTTAGGATACCCTACCCCGCAGACAGCACTCTTAGATTACCAAAAAGGACTTAAGACCTGGTGTTGGTTTCAGGCCTGAGGTGATATGTATGCAGGGCTCTTGGCTTGGCTTGGCTTGGCTTGGCTTGGCTTGGCTTGGCTTGGCTTGGCTTGGCTTGGCTTGGCTTGGTTTGGTGGTGTTTGATTATTTCTGTCTGGGCTGCCTGTGAGGTTGTATATTCCAATGTTTTTCAACTTCAAGATGTATGGACTTCAACTCCCAGAATTCTCAGAGTTGAAGTCTATACATCTTGAAGTTGCCAAGTTTTACTATACAGTATTGTATTTGGTTTTTTGGTTTTTTTATTATAAAAGTTTTTTTTATTTTTATTTCTCATAAAACATCTATAAATGTGCAATTTCTTTAACCATTCTTATCACACATATTATCTTTTAGTTTCCATATTGGTTCATTCTTCATCCTAAAACTTTAAAATACATTTTAAAGTACAGTATTGTATTTGTAAGCTGCCCATTGGGGTGGGTGGCTATAATAAATTTAAAACCATTATTATTGGATTATGATATCCATTGGCTTATTATTCACCAAAAACAATTACAGACAAGGCACTCCACTTCACCCAGCCCTCCTAACAATATTTTCCCACTCAAAAATCTATTTTCTCTCTAGCTTATGTTATGAAAGTTCTTTCACTCAATCACAGCCTTCAAGTACTGCCATATACAGTACTTTTAAAAGCAGGGAAAATCAAACCCGGGAATTTTCTAAAAAGTGGCAAAACTAAGGCACTTGTACTTTGAATTTATTAGTTTCATGCATGAGAGTTAGAGGAATAAGAATGAAGTGAAAAATGAAATTTGATTGGGAGGTTAAAAAAAAATCCAGGAATAAGGCTGATCACTTTAACAGCTATCCTAAAGCTAGTCTCATACAGATGGAGGTGCTTGCCAAACAATGGATAGTTCACACATTGAATTGAGCTATAATGTAGTTATTTGGTTTGGGATTAATGCAATGTGAAAAAACGCTATAGCAGTTTCTAATCCATGGTTTATGTTTTAGCATTATAAGTGAATCAAGCCACTACAATTTGTGGTTAAATCAAGATGTGAAATTGATAAATGGGCAAATCCTCAAGAGAATGATGGGATAGCTATGTACACTGTTTCCCTCAAGAGACTACTGAATAGGATAGTGTTATTTATACATTTATTTTGGTATTGTTTTAAAAAAATCCAGGCTTCTGTACATTTACAAACTGCAAATCTGATTTTAATGCAAACGTGGCATCAACAGGAACCTGCAGTTGTAGCACTACAGTACTGCAACTGATTTTTTTAAAAAAAAACATGGTTTTTATAATATCTCCTACTCCTCCTGCAGTTGCAAGATGTGGATTTTTGCAAAATATGGAATGAATGTGAAATTCACTTCACATTTCAAGTGGAGTGAATATTTCCCATTTCCGATTCTCTCCTTAGCAGCTGCATTTTAGATCAAACTGCCACTGTAAAACTGTACATACGCACAAGGGACTCAGTGTATTTCCTCTTCTTTTAAGATAAAGGACAAAGAATAGTTATTTAATCAAAAGATGTTTTTGTCTATTTACATAAGATGTACACATCTGCTACATGGATGTGATTTCAGGAGCTGCCTATAACTTACTTGGGGTGGGGGAGGATATACAATTTTAAAACTTAACTAGGTCTTCCTTCAAGCTTCCTTTTACATTTACTTGGTCAGTAACATAAAAGAGATACTGCGACTAGACAAAGGTTTTCTTCTCTCTGCCCCCCCCCCCGATTTTATAAATCTTTTGCTATTTTAGAATAGCAAGACATAAGTATTTGGGCTGTATGTGAGTAGGTGGAGCAGCATTTCTTTTGTCATGCTAATCTGTACAGAGCCAGATGTTTGACTCTTAGAGGCTTCCTATTTTTGCTTGGGTTTGCATGCTTTTAAAAGGTGATGCCAAAGTAAACTGCCATGCCTGCGTGTATCCATGTGGTTTGTAATCTGCATTGCTCCTGTTTTATTCACCCAAACTTACTTTAAAGCAAGGTGATAATGTTTCTCTCCACACCTTAACATTTCTTCACCAGCTTTTATCTGAAGATAAAGCTGCTGTTAAAGCTAGAAGAATAGGCTATGTTTTTTTTCCCCCCCTAGCAGCTTGTGAGAAGAAAAGTTGGAGGGAGACATATTTAAATAGATGGATGAGCATGCCCAGATATCTATTTATTTTGCTGCCAACCATGAAAATTTCAACAGAATCTGAGGGCAGTGCTTGCGTGCTAAAATTCACTTCTAAAATAGAGGTCCCTCCAGCTACACTTTAAAGTCAATAACCAAATTCCTCATGCATATTTCATCTTCTAGGCCAGTTAAATATGCGAGAATATG
The DNA here is from genome assembly GCA_032468215.1 of Stegonotus admiraltiensis. Lineage (NCBI taxonomy): Eukaryota > Metazoa > Chordata > Lepidosauria > Squamata > Colubridae > Stegonotus > Stegonotus admiraltiensis. The sequence continues at coordinate 132,774 of JANHZT010003112.1, forward strand.
TTACAAGGCTGCGCAAAGGGAGGCAAAGACATCAACAGCCCTGCTCAAAAGCCAAACACTTTCGCTGAGCTCCAATTCGTCTCCCTCTGTCACCAGGCAGCAAAGAAACCAGCAATTTTGCTGGTTTCCATTATAGCTGTTTATGAGATGAACACTAATAACTTCTCCCAATATTACAAGTAGTCATTATCAGAAACTGATGCAATTTAAAAGTGAATTTTCAGCCCTTTTTCATTCCCCATCACCTTTTCCATCTCTGTTACGTCTTTCGGGGCTTGTCAAGACAAAGGCAGGAACTACCCTGTTTCTATTAATCTTCTCACCTTAAATAAGTACAAGCAATGGTAAATTTTCAGTTAGACTTCCACCTTTTTAGAAGAAGTTGGCCAGGCTTTTCCCTACATGCGGTTGCTGCCAACTGAAATGTTTTTGCTTTCTCTTACCTTTATCAATCCACTCTTTTAAAGTTCACTGCTGTGCTATTTTCCTCCAAATTTATTCCACTGACTTTTCCTGGAAAAGGAAACCTGACATTTCACATTTTCTTTGTTGTAGATTACGGTATTAACTCATCCATTTTTGCTGCTTCTGTCTCAGGTTTTTAGAATCCCCTACCTTTTCATTATATTTACCTGAATTTCAAACTGTGAAAGATTTATATATGTAATATAGATCCCTTTGAGCACCAAATTTGAATTACAGATAGTCCTCAAATTACGACCATTCATTTAGCAACTGTTTGAAGTTATGACGGTACTGAAAAAAAGAGAGACTCACAACCAGTCCTTGCACTTATGATCCTCGCAGCATCCCCATGATCTTATGATTAAAATTAAAGTATATTTGGCAGCTGGCATGTATTTATGATGGTTGACCATCCTGGAGTCACATGATCGCCATTTGAGGCCTTCCAAGTCGGCTTCCAATAAGTAAAGTCAATGGTGGAAGCCTGATTCACTCAATCAATGCATGATTCGCTTAACAACTATGGTGATTCGCTTAACAACCCTAATATAAAGGTCATAAAATTGGGTACAACCCACTTAATGACCCCCCTGCTTAGCGATGGAAGTTCTTGTCCCAACGGTGATCACGAATTGAGGAACAGCTGTATAGAAGGGTGAGAACTGGTGTTTAAGGGGCAAATCCTACTTGTCACCTCCTCACACAAGATGGAAACGTTGGCAGGTCCACAGAATTGATCACTATGAAGATTTGTTTTTATGCTGTCTACAGGGTGACTCACGAACCAAGATGGGAGATTCAACAAAGGCCTGGCACTAACTCAATGCTACTTCCTGCCATGTAGCTGTCTTCAAACAGAGTTTTTGCTTCTTCCGCCAACCTTTTTCCCATCATACTGGGCCAATCCTCTTTATTGTTGCTTTAGTGTCACTTGCTGAGTTGTTGAGCCAGTCACATAAAGAATCCCAGAAGTAGCCATCATAAAATACACTCTGCATTGAGCCCTATTCAGATGTCATTCGGACAGAAAGCAGAACCTCAGGAAAACTTTATGCCAGTGTTTTCCAACCATGGCGACTTGAAGATGTGTGAACTTCAACTCCCAGAATTCTCCAGCCAGCAATGATTGGGAAATACTGGCACAGAGAAACAGAAAAGAGATGCAGCATGAAGGCTACTTTGGACAGGATGTCAGAGATCTATAATAAGATCTGTGTTTGGAAGTTTAAGTAAATTGTGGCCGCTGATAGGCAAAAGGAGAGATTTAGATCTAGGCTGGGGCACAAAAAACACAGATGCAATCTATTGCCAACTGCTTTTGGTCTTGCAAGATAAAATGTGTAAGTACTCATATGATGAACCGTTAAGTTTGCTCTCTGGGTCAAGCAGCAATATGGGTACAATAGTAATTTTAATGGGGGAAGGGGGTGGAGAATATTGCATCTCAGCCCTAAAAATGACTTCAGCCAATAGAGGATGGACAAGGAAGGTCTCTATCTTTTGTGCCCATAAAATGAGAAATGTTCCTGGAGAAATTAGCTGGAAAAAACTTCTACAATGAAGAGTTAAGCTGTATATATTTATATTCTTTCTTTTACGCATTCACATACATGCTGTACACACTTCTTTCACTCGCTCACACATACACCCTCTTCACTGACATTCTTAGCCTCCAATGCTGCTTTTCTTTTAAATAAAAAAGTAACTATAGGTATCTGTGAAATAAGAGGGAGTCATCAGCATGCCTGGCTGAACCTCAACAGAGCCTTACTAAATCTAATCCTTACTAAATCTAATCTAATCTAATCTAATCTAATCCTTACTAAACTGTAGGTGTTCAGTAAGGGTGAAACACCTTAGTTTACATAGCATATTAAATCTTACTGTGGTTTTTTTTCTGTTTTAATTTGTTTTAGATTTTTATCCTGCCTTCCTTTATTATTTTTATACAGCAAATACAATACTCTTTCCTCCTCCTATTTTCCCCACAACAACCACCTTGTAAGGTAGGTTGGCCTAAAGAGAGAAAGAGAGAGAGAGACTGGCCCAAAGTCAACAAGCTGGCTTTGATTCCAAAGGGGAGAAGGGGTGAAGTATAATTCACCATCTCCTTGGTGATTGGCCTAAATTCACCCAGCCAACTTTCATGCCTGAACCGGGATTAGAACTTACCGTCTCCTGATTTCTAGGCCACCACCTTAACCTCTACAAACTAGCCACCAAATTCATTAGCCACCCAATGTAGTTTAAGTCAATAAACAGTGGTTATACAGATCATGACTTTTGCAAAGCTTGAGAAAGCTTGTGGCAGAATGGGATGGCCAAGGCAACCTACATGAAAGGAACAGCTGCTAACATTTCCCCAGATCACTTTGGCCTATTCTGGCTTATTTGTCGCAATGGGGGATGGGTACTAAATGCTCTTTCTAAAGCTCTATTGGAAAAAACAATGGGAAATGGTATCAAACCAATGATCTGGAGATAGTTCAGGTTCTCAGAGGCACCAAACAAAACAAGCTATACTGTTTAAGAATAGATCTTTGTACTGCTGAACTTAATAGAACTAGAGAATGGTCACAGTAAGGATGTACCCTGCTTTGAAAGAAAATGATGAAAGAGAGTATGGGGTGGTTTATCAATTAGATAATCATCTCTAATATTTAAGTGAGAATAACATTCATGTGCTCCTTGTCGTGTCTTGCAATCCAGCCTTTCTGATTTATCCTGTAAACCTTACCAACAATGGATTGGCACCCACCTAGTGGGCTTTCCTACATTTCTCTATCCATTATCAGCTGAGGAAATAAAACATGTGTGAAGGTTGTCACTAATTGCTGGAGACTGGGGGTTGGGGAGCGGGAGGAGAGAATTCAAGGACAGGCTACTTGCTAGAATTAATTTCCCAGTGCAGACTTGCTGTCCAAGGGATGCCCCATGGAGGGAGGCATAATCAGGTCACATTGTTCTCTGCATACTGCAATCTTCTTATTTTATCTGTCACACCCACTTTGAATGCTGGAATTATCCATGCAGAAATGGAATATATACAGATCATCAGAAAGGACGGATCCATATTCTGCCTCCCTATTTAACACAGAGGAGGTTCATCGTACAGGATTTTTTTTCCAATGATAAAGTGCCCATATTCTTTCAAAAAGCCTCTTGAGATTCTGTATGATCTTCTCCATGAAAGCAGTTAATGCATCTGTAGCTCATCAGCTGATTAGTTAGAAACATATCAGTCCCAAGACTTTACTTGTGAGCTTATCAGCTCTAGAAATATACTGTATACTGTGGGATAAAATGGAGGATGATATGGAAGATAGCATTCTGAGCAGAAAAATGACCAGAAGTATCTAATCATTCAATCATGGGAAATAAAATGAAGTATCCAGAGCCAAGCCTCTTAAACGAATTATCTTGTCTATCATAATACATTGTGGTATACTTTCCAGGTCAGTTACAGAATTACATTTTCAGAAAGCAGAACTCTGACTGAGCCAAGGGCATACCTAATTCAGTGTTTAAGATGAAATCATGGATGGGATCAACTACAAGTAGGTAGGACCACAGATTATAGGAGAGAAAGAGGGCCAAATGCATCACAAGGTTTAGGGGACTATCAGAATAAAGAACAGATAAATAGGATTATTGAGTCAATGAAGTAGAATTGTGGACTGGAATAGAAATGAAAATAAGGAATTACGGTTTGAAAAACAGAAGGCTCAAGAGGCAAAGCTAAGGAGGTTAAAAGTGGTAGAATTAGAGCAGCAGAGTTATAAATTTTGAACTATCAGGTTGCACCTCAAAAATCTATGGAGCTGCAGAAAAAACAGGAAGGAAGGAAGGAAGGAAGGAAGGAAGGAAGGAAGGAAGGAAGGAAGGAAGGAAGGAAGGAAGGAAGGAAGGGTATATACATACATGAAGCCATTAATTGGGGCGTGACAGGATCATTAAAGGCAATACATTAGCACAGAAAGTTCTGTTATCAGCAAAGTGTAAACATCTTGCCTTACTTATAGAATTTTACAAGGCAGTTAAGAAGGCTTTTTTTCTCTTGTAAATATATTTTTCTATATTATCCATTATCCGTATAGAAAGTCTTGTAAATATGAAATGGTATCACCATTCAATATATTTTGGCTAAGAGTGCTAGGACCTGTCTAATTGGAAGCACTCATAGAAACCATAGGTAATTTAACATGGGCAGCAAGTAAATCTTTCGGACATTTTTAGAAATTCTCCAGCAAGGACCAGTAAAATCTGTGACCTGATCAAATTCGGCATTTTCTCACATTTTTTATTCAGGCTTTTAACTGATTGACACACACAAAAATTTTTTTTAAAAAAATCATAAGCCACCTTATTTCTTCAAACAAAAAGCCAAACCTTCTTCCAATTTACAGATTTTGGTAAGGTTGGACTTCCCTAAAGAGGACTAGAAACTTACTTAAGATGTGCACAGGAAGGCATGCATACATCCAAAAATAAATCTATAAATAATAACAGGCTAGCCACCCTGCTAAATTTTGCATCTATTGCTCAGTTCTGTACCTTTTCAGCATCTGGCTGTAATTTTTAAAAAGATAGGGGTTTTTTTTGCAAAGGAATAACGTCCGAACCGCCACGGGGTTGTAGAACATGATCTGGGTAGTAGGAAACGGGCCACAAGGGTCAAGGCAAATGGGAGGTGGAGGGAGGGATTAGGGGCTGGGGGTCTCTCTCACCAGATGAAGTCTGTGCAATGGCTGCAGAAGGTGGGCTGTTTGAAGAAGCGGGCGGTAAACTTGTGGCTCTTCACCTCGTGGATGACCTTCTGGCGGAGCGCCCCCTTGCGGCAGAAAAGCGGCTTGGTTAAGCACTCGGTCTCGGTGGGGGAGCTCAGGAGCGCCATGCTGCCCCCTGGGGGAAGCTCCAGTGCCCTGACCCACAAAGGCGAAGGGGTGCCGGAGAAACAGACGGCAGGGGAAGAGGGGAGAAGGGAGGGACCCACCACCCAAAGGAGGGGAGCGGGGGATGTGGGTCGAGGAAAGGCAGGAAAAGAGGACGGACAGAAGGTGAATGAATGCTTGGCAGAGAGAGAGAGAGAGTTTGCAAAGAAGGGGATAACAGAAAGGATGGACGGATGGAGGGAAAAATTCAGAGATGCAAAGGAAGGGATGGGAGATGAAGAGAGCAATTGGGTAGAAGAGCAAGGAAGTGGGGAGTGGAGCAAAAGGAAAGGTAGGAAAGAAAAAGAGAAGAAGGGATAGGAGAAAACGGAGGAAGATGCGGAGCAGCAGGCACAGGCTCGGAGCCGAGAGAGAAACAGGTTGTGGCTGAGCTGCCTCTCTTCCTCAGGGAGGTTTGGAGGGGGAGGCTAAGGCTGGGAAGGAGGAGTTAGAGTTTAAAGAGGAAGCACAACGGTTGTCTTTCTCCAAGGAGGCAACGGGACACACACACGCATACACACACACACACCTTTCTAAATTCCCTTTTAATTGCACCGGGTCTCCTTAGAGAACCCAGGTTC
>JANHZT010003112.1:157639-170525 GCA_032468215.1 Stegonotus admiraltiensis
CTCCAAACTCGATTGCAGAAAATACGACTTCAGCAACAGAGTGGTCAATGCCTGAAATGCACTACCTGACTCTGTGGTTACATCCCCAAACCCCCATAACTTTAACCTTAGATTGTCTACTGTTGACCTCACCCCATTCCTAGGAGGTCTGTAAGGGGTGTGCATAAGCACACCAATGTGCCTACCATCCCTGTCCTACTGTCCCCATTTATTCGTATCCATTTCCTGTGTTCATAATCATGTTTATGCTTATATCTGTTATCTTATACATGTTTGACAAACTAACTAACTAAATAAAATCTGAAAGTTGCCATGTTTGGAGACCCCTGGGTTAGCTCAATGAGCTTCCTATGTGAGGAGTTTGGGTGGCCCTGGAAAACACTGGCTGGTCCTCATCCTTCCTATCCAAATATATTTTGCCAGGAGTTCACCAGACACCCCTCCGTCAGCAGCTGGATTGGCAGCCAACCTTCTGCTTTTCAGGGAATTCCACTACCTATCAAAAAACTAATATTGCAAACTTGGAAAGACACGGTGCTCCAGAACACATTGTTTGATTAAGCGAAGACGGTGCCATGAGAATATTCTGTGTAATGCTGTTTCTATATTTGGTTGGGTTTTTTTCCTGTTTTTATTTGGCTTTAACGATTGGCCACACAGAATCATGGGTGGGAGATGGTTGGCCAATACTGTATGTTTATTAAATTGGAGAATGGAATCAGATTATTTAGTCCAAATTATTTTTAACATAGAATCATGAATTTCTGACTCTCACTAAGGGTTTGAACCTTGACCCTTCTGCCTGCAAAGTGTCTATTTTACTACATGGTTAAGTTTTCCTCTTATAGCACTAACATACCAGCTGTAAAGATCATTCCATAGAAACATAGTAAACTGAAAGGTCCATCAAGCAGCTGAATACTAGATACAGGTAGTCCTTGACTTATGTCCACAGTTGGGAACAGAATTTCCATTGTTAAGCAAGGTACTTATTAAATAAGTCATGCCTGATTTTATTTTTGCAACAATTTTTAAGCAAACCCCTGCAGTTCTTAAGTGAATCATATGGTCATGAAGCAAATCCAACTTCCCATTGACTTTGTTTATCGGAAGCCGGCTTGTGGGAAGGTCACGTGACCCTGGGAAGGTGCGACCATTGTAAATACATGCTGGATGTCATGATCCTGAATTCTGATCTCATGACTGTGGGGATGCTGCAAGGGTTGTAAATTTGTGGATGGGTTGTAAGTCATGTTTTTCAGTACCATTGTAACTTCAAACAGTTGCTGAACAAATAGTTGTAAGTCCTGGACTACCTGTAGATCAAATGAACGATGCTTGCACTGGAAAATTTGGACTTGCTAATGGCCGCTTTATTTAAGAAGAAGAAGAAAAACAGGGGGCGATGCCTCTAATGTTTGATGTAAGAAATGACAGCTATCCCCAGCAGGCAAAGTTCATACATGCACACTTTTATATGTTTTTTTTTTAAAGAAAACACCTTATTGACTCTATTTGCATAGACAGCTTGTAGTTTTCAATAGAGGAAAATTAAAAGTGCAATTGACAGAAATTAGTTCCTTTTTTCCCCCACCCTTGCCTGCTAATTGCAATTGGCCAGATCATAAATTATGGCTTTCCACTGAGATTCAATCAAAAAATGGGTCCCTGCAGCTAGCAATGCCCCATCCTGAATGCAACATTGATGGATGCTCACCACTGTTTTGAGTCTCCCACTCTCTGCAATCTACTAGTTTTTCCCTTGAATTTGATCAGGGAATATTCAAGGGAATATTCTCTTCATCATAATTGGGATATTATATGCTTTAAATATTCCTCTTTATCAGAGACAACCCTGATTTTAGTTCCCTCCAGTTCCTTATAAATAAGTGTTTAGACTGAATTTCTAGAAAGTTGAACAGTCAGTGTTCAGATCCTTCTCACTTCATTCCTCTATGATTTTCTGGTTTTAGTTTTTACACAGCAGAGTTGAGACTGTATCACATGGGAGAAAGTTCAGCTTTTCCATTGGAGACATTAGTTCCCCAGAATTAATAAACAGAGAGAATAACAGAGTTGGAAGGGGAGGGACTTGAATGTCTCACTCTTTATGATTGAGAAGGTTATGTCCAGGATGAGTGTGTGCATCTTCTCTGCAAATTGCATACAAGTAGTCCTTCACTTACGATCACAATTGAGCCCAAAATTTCTGTTGCTAAGCAAGACAGTTGTTAAGTGAATTTTGCCCTATTTTACAGCCTTTCTTGCCACAGTTGTTAAGAGAATCATTGCAATTGTTAAATTAGTAACATGATTGTTAAGCGAATCTGTTAATTGTTAAGCTTCCCTCTTGACTTTGCTTGTCAGGAGGTCTTAAAAGGATCACATAACCTTGGGGCCTCACCGCAACCATTATAAATATGAACCCATCATAAATATAAGCCCATTGCCAAGTGTCTGGATTTTAATCATGTGACTGTGGCAGTCCTCCAACATTTGCAAGTGTGAAAAATGGTTGCTTTTTTCAGTGCCAATGTAGCTTTGAATGGTGACTAAACAAATGGTTGTAAGCCGAGGACTACCTGTATACAGGAGCATGGGAGGCGTGATTGGAAAGTTTCATAAATTGCAGCTCACTGCCAAGAAGCATTCTTTTTCACCAGCCTTTTCCAACCAGATTGCTGCTTAGATGTGTTGTACTGTGATCCTAATCACCTACAGATGGAAATGAGTTACAGTAGAGCAGCTGGGGAGATGAAGTTGTAGATCAGAATTTATGGAAGGCATTGTATTCAAAAATATTTTACAGAGGTTTTCCAAATATACCTCCTGCCACCCTTACCTGAAAAGCAGAGTACAAAAAGTTTTTGCATAGACAGCAAAGGAATAAATATCCCTCAATTTACAGCCATTCATGGTGAGCTAGGGTGGTGCAGTGGTTAGAGTGCAGTATTGCAGGCTCCTTCTGCTGACTGGCTGCAATTTGGCAGTTCAAATCACACCAGGCTCAAGTTTGGCTCAGCCTTCCATCTTTCCGAGGTGGGAAAAATGAGAACCCAAATTGTTGGGGGTTATATGCTGACTCTGTAAACCGCTTAGAAAGGGCTATAAAGTACTGTGAAGTGGTATATATGTCTAAGCCCTATTGCTATTGCTATTCATTTAGCAAACATTCAGATTTACAAAGGCACTGAAAAAGTGACTGGTACTTGCTGTTATGACCATTGTAGTATCCCCACAGCCACATAATTAGAATTCAGATGCTTGACAACCAACATGTATTTAAGAATGTTGCAGCACCCCAGAGTCATTTGATCACCATTTGAGACCTTCCCAGCTAGCTTCTGATGAACAAAGTCAATGGGGGAAGCTGAATTTGCTTAACGACAATTCACTTCTACAAGTCACTTAACTGCAGTGATTCGTTTAACAACCATGGCCCAAAAAAAAGTTATAAAAAAGGCACAAATCCCTTAACAAACACCTTGCCTAACAATGGAATTTTTACTCCCATTTGTGTTCATAATCCAAGGACTACCCACACAACGCTAAAAACAGGAACAATTTGTTTGTTTATGATGAAAGATTAAGGGTGGGGTGCAAGGATGAAAAATTCTTAGTAAGGGACTTTTGTCAAGAGTGAAATTTGAGAAAAAGCAGTAATGGAAGGAAAGAAGAAAAGAAGAGAGATAAAGTGGAAGAATTACAGCAATAAAATGACACTTGTATGAAAAAGTACTAGATGATAGTTTAATTTCTCCACAGATGAATGGAAACTGAGATAAGGAAAGAGCATTGAAATTGCTTGGAAAAGGATGATAAGAATTGTCACAGAATGCCATACTGGAGGCTAAAACAGATGAAAAACAGTTGCAGGATGTCTAATTTATGAAAAGAAGGACATGATAGCAGTGTTCCAATATCTTAGGGGCTGCCACAAAGAAGAGAAGGATCAACCTATTCTCTAAAGCACCTGAAGGCAGGACAGGAAGCAATGGGTGGGAACTAATCAAGGAGAGAAGCAACCTAGAACTAAGGAGACATTTCCTGACAGAACAACTAATCAGTGGAACCACTTGCCTCCAGAAGTTGTGGCTGCTCTAACACTAAAGGTTTTAAAGAAGAAATTGGACAACCATTTGTCTGAAGTGGTATTGGGTTTCCTGCCTAAGCAGGGGGTTGGACAATAACAGAAGCCCCCAAACATTGGGTACCATGGACCGGTTCCATGGAGAGAGGTTCTTCCATGGACCAGAGGGTGCATGGTTTCAGATGTTGTCTGTATCCCACAAATGGGGCTTTGCATGTTTGTGCGACATGGTTTCTGCATGTTGCAGACCGATACCAGTTCGCAATCCAGGGGTTCGGAACTCCTGGACTAGAAGACTTCCAAAGTCCTTTCCAACTCTGTTATTCTGTTAAGTGTGTGGAGTTATAGTGAACATATGAAAAAGGAAGTTTGGTGGAACAATGAAGCCACAGAAATCATGCATGAGAGAAAAATACATATAAGAGAATGATTGGTACAAAAAATGAGAGCGCTAGCTTTTACAATCTCTTCCCCTTGATATGCACTCACAATTCCCAGCCAGTTTGGAAAAGGATGGTGGGAGTCAGCTTGACATATCTGCAGAGGCAGTAAGCCAAGATAGTCTTGTCCATGCAATCTAGATAAATAGAGGACAGAACAACGGCAGAAACAGAGCCCTGAAGGATTTCAGGAAGTCTGTTGAACTCCACAAGAGAAGGGGAGGAATAGCAAGCATATCTGAAGGTCATTAGCTGAGCTGATCTAATGCAACATGCCCAGGCTATGCAATAAGCAAATACAGTTTCCCAGAACAAGTTTTGATAAGTCACAATCCCATGCAGAAAAACATCCTGAAAATGTATGAATTTGGATGCTTTGATGGAAATGTCATTAGGAAAAAATGGGAAACCATCTCCTATCACACAAAGAGCAATTGGGCATGTTCTTGTACTCATTCCTTATTTCAATGCTGCTTAGCCTTGTAACCTTGTAAGCCAATAAAAACGGTCTTGCTATACTATTTGTGGACATTTTATTTTTGACCTTCTCTACCACCAACAACTGAAAGAGTTAATCAACCAGGATAAGGAGGAGGACATATGTGGTGGACCTGCCCTAAGATTAGGAAAGTTTGGTGGAAAATAAAAAAGTGGCTGGAAGAGATAACTGGGCGGAAGATAGAAAAAAAAACCTGAACTATTCCTCCTGTGTATTTTGGAAGGGAAAATGGAAAAAAAATTACAATACATTATATTACATATCCTAACTGCAAGTAGAATTGTCACAGCACAAAATTGGAAACAACTGGATATCCCCCCAGACCAAATTATAATTTAAAAAATATATGAATGCGTAGAGATGGACAGATTATCTATGGAAATTAAGGAAAGGGAAGATACCGAGTACTATTTAATTTGGAACAGATGGTATTCCTGGCTTGAGAGTAAATCTAAAATGTAAGTTAAGATAGTGATAGATAGAAGTAGGATTTGTGTATGGAAGTGAATTAGGTTAGAGATACCGTTGTATAAAAGCTGTTATTAGTGTTTAAGTTTTGATGTGCTTGTTTCTGTTGGTTTGTTTTTGTTGTGTGTTATGGTTTTCTATTTTTTGCTCTTTTCTATTTTTTGTACTGTGTATTTTAATGTTTAAAAATTCAAGATTTTTTTTTTTTTAAAAAGGAGGAGGACTTAAAGCCAAAGTCTCCTGGTACTTGTTAGTTCTAAGTAATGCAATAGTCGGAAGAATATTTTACGACCTGGTGCTCTCCATATGTATTGGATTACAATTCACAGAATTCCTATTTGGCAGGAGGCAGCTGTTCTACCTGTTGATAAAAGTCTTACTCTTGGCTCTTAGCGAATTGTTGTAGGACATCTGATAGAGGCCTGCCTTTCCAGGAGTTGTTTCCCATTCTGTCCTTGGGTTTATTAATGATTTACAAGCCCAAAGTAAAGGAACAAAGTGTGAAATCATTGGGGAACTGAGGGGGTGGGACTCTGTTACCCAAGAGCAGGTCAACTACTTCCCAATAACTATTTGGAAAGGTTTCCTAAAGGATCAGTCTGACCTCAGGTGAAGGATCTCTGGATAAACAACCAGATTCGGCTTGAACAATGGTTACATTCATAGATTTGCATTGAGATGGTTGACCATATTTGCGACTGCAGACCATGAGGCCAAAGAGCTGTCTTTGCAGAGTCAGGGGGGAAATAATTTCTATCCTATGTAAACACAAATGTTGGACCAGATTCTGCTGATTCTGAACAAGCTATCAACATTCAAATGCTTTTTAAAAATTATTTTTTCTGCTGCCTCCTAGGCATATGCAAAGTCAGACTTGGAAGTAGCCAACAGTGGTAACTATGAATCATCTCCAGGAGACCAGGTGAGAAACCCATATCTGTCAGGGATTTCCCACAAAAAATTGGTTTTGTAGCTTTAATAGTAGCACTACAGGACTATTCATTGAGAAATCTGAAAGTAGTTTAAATATGCATTGGAAATGTAGGCTCAAAAATTAACTCAAATGCAGATCCAGGAAGAAAAAGGTTTTTAGCTCTGTATATGTCCCTGAATGATATCTGAAGACTGCAGCACAATCTATCTGATTTGGAAACTACAGGGTTATGGACATACGCTACAGAAATAATGAATGCAAAAATCATTTTGCAGAATGGAATCTGCAGAAAAATAGTGCTGCTACTTTGAAGATTTGACAAGCCTTCCTGTTTTTCTCATCTTCTGTCCAAGCAACGGTTCTGTGAACACCTAGAAACAAGCAAAGATATTACTAGAAGCCAACATAGGTTTGTCAAAACAGATCATACCAAACAAACCTTATTGCATTCCTTTGACAAAGTGACTAAATTAGCAGGCAAGAGAAATGCTCTAGACATAGTATACTTGTACTTCAGTAAAGCATTTGACAAAGTAGATCACAACCTATTTCTTGATAATGTAGAAAAATAAAGGATAGACAGCATCACTACCAGATGGATTCATAACTGGCTGACAAACTGTACTCAATGTATAGCTTTCAATGAAACTGCATCTACATGGAGGAAAGTATATAGTAAGGCACCCCAAGGTTCTGTCTTAGGCCCAGTATTCTTCAATATCTTCAGAAATGATTTAGATGAGGGGATTGGGTTTTAAACTTAGGCAAGAAAAACAAAATACATGGTTATAGAATTGGTTACATGGTAGTTGGCTCAACAGCAGTAACTGTGAGAAGGATCCATCACTGGAGGTTTTCAAGAAGAGATTGGGCAGTGAATATGTCCAGAATGACCTAAGGTCTCCTGATTGAGCAGTGGGTTGGACTTGGACCAGAAGACCTCCAAGGTCCCTTCCAATTTTACTAAAGACTTCTACTGTCGATCAGAAAAGTCGGCGGTTTGAATCCCCAGTATAGGTTTCCTGAGTGAGCAGGGGGTTGGACTAGATGACCTCCAAGGTCCCTTCCAACTCTGTTACTGTTACAGGCGCTCACTTTGGGGCCATTAAGCAGATGCAGTCCTCTGGTGTTTTAAACCTTTTTTTGAATTTTTGCAAATCTTGGAGTTTGCCTGAGCCTCATTTTTTCATTTTGCGATGCCCACATTTTATCACGTAGCCCTCAAAATCTTAGTCCACTTCAATATACAAGCTGGATATTTTGTTTAACTTTTGTCCAAGTAATAAAGCTCAGTGGCACAAGGAAGATTCAAATTTAGATGTCGTTCTCTCTCTAGGGAACTAATTCATTTCCTATTTATTTGCCCTTTTTTGGCAGAGTTGAATGAAGCATTTCCTGACTATCTCTGTCATTGGTCGGGAATTGAGGATCAATGTTGCAGGATCCAATCTGGATTGGTCCATGGATCAGTGTGTTCTTGGGTATGTATACTGAGAAACAGGGAGACATACTGGTCCATGTGAATTGTCTCTGACATAATTTATCAGCTCTGGGGTCCACAAAGTCTTTTGGTATAGGGTGCACAGTTGCTAGAAAGCTCCTCAAATTTCCACTTGTTCTGAAAATGCTGTCGACTCAGGAATGATTTTAAAACCACACTACAAACAAATTAAATTCAACCTCCATGCAAAATGTTAATTCAAGCATGCTCATATCCCAATAATTAATTCAAAAGTATAGATTATAAAACCGTAGCCAGCAGGTGGTGCTATGGCACCATGTTCCTAATATGTATTTTAGCCAGACATGTTTGAGAAGATTTTTGCCTTATATTGACTAGGGAAAAAATAATAATTTTCAAGAGGTGGAGGAGAAATCTTGAGCTGTGGCATTCCCCCACTGCATTTAGTAATAATATGCTTTGTTTGTTTTTGACGATGTTTCTTGTGTGTGAATCTAGCCATTGTGGTTTCTTAGCTGCTTTCTGGATTTGAGTAGCCAGCACCATTTTTTAAAGCATTTTTTTAACAAGAGAGTCCATTTCATACAGTTTGGAATAAAGGGGGTGTAATATAAGAAGTGAGGCTATTGTTAAAAATAACCTTATCCTTATAATTTCTCATTTAAACAATGTAATTTCCTCTTTTTTTTTTTACTAGAATTTTCTATGCTGTACCCTTGAGTTTGAAATCACAAAGCACTAGATATTTAAGGCAGGGTTTTTCAACCTTAGCAGCTTTTAAGGTGTGTAGATTTCAGCTCCCAGAATTCCCTAGCTAACTGTGCTGACTGGGGAATTCTGGGAGTTGAAGTTCATGCACTTCAAATTTGCTGAAGTTGAGAAACACTAGCCTAAGGCAGGAAACCTTGCTACAAGGTTTCTAAATAAGTGATCTACTTCACAAGGTTAGTTCAAAGTCTAACCAACCAAAAGATTTTTGCAATAATCCCCCATTAAGAGGATTATTTCTTCCATTCAAGGTGAAATGTGTGTGTGTGTGTGTGTGTGTGGTTTTCTTTTTGTGATGTATGCAGCTGCAACCTTGGGCTGACATGCCATCCTGCTGAGCTGGTTGCCTTAGCTTGGGCCAACGTTCCAGCCATAAAATTGTTTTTTCCCCCTTTTCTTTTCCTGTTCTGCAATCCATTAGCAGCACTCTTGGAAATTACTTCTGAGTGATTCATCCTAGAAAGGGAGGCAACCTCCCATTTAGCTCATAGCCAGACCATCCTCACCCCATTTCTCGAGAGACCAAGATGCATCTCTCTCTCACACACACACACCCTCTCTCACCCTCCCCACCACCCTAAATTTATACAACAAGGCAGGAGCCTGGGAATGAAGAAGCCCCCCCCGCCCCCACCTGCAGCCTGTGAGGAAAAAGCAGGGGGAGACGCTACTATGCATAAAGCTTTATTCCCCAGTAAATACATTGGTGACTGCAGAGGAAGAAATTAAATCATGTCTTCTGTGCTTTCAGGAAATCCAGCCCAGCCAAATTGAGGTTGGCTGCGGCTTCAGATTGCAAGCCCTTGAGCGGTCTAGTAAATCTATGTCGTTCAAATTATCTTTCTTTCTTTTATTCATTCCCACAAGTGGCATTCCCCACCTCTAATAAAGGAACAGGCACATATAACAGGAAACAGTAGCGATCCTACAGCTGTACCACATCTGTACCAGGGGTGGGTTCTACTTACCTTTACTACTGGTTCACAACGGCAGCGTGCGTGTGCTTCTGCGCTTGCGCAGAGCATCCATGATGATGTCCGGGAGGGTGGGCGGAGCCTCCCACCACTTTTACTACCGGTTTGCAAGAACCGGACCAAACCAGGAGCAACCCACCACTGATCTGTATGTCAGAATAAGGGTGATTTGCTATGCGTTGCAAATCCTGCACCATTTTCAGGGGAAGTGAAAGAAAAAATACGCAAAGTAAATACATCAATCAGTTAGGCTCATATAAATGTCTCACCTTATGGACGTCTTCAAAAACTGATTTGAGTCTCTGCAATCAAAGGAAAATAAGTACAGGTCGTCCTCAACTTACAACAGTGATCATTCAAAGTTACAACGGTTCTGAAAAAAGTGACTTATGACTGTTTCAGCATCCCCATAGTCACGTGATCAAAATTCAGATGTGTGACGACTGGTCCATATCTATGATGGTTGCCATGTCCTGGGATCATATGATCCCCTTTTGCAACCTTCTGAGAAGCAAAGTTATTGGGGAAGCCAGATTCACTTAATATCCAGGTTACTAACTTACCAACTGCAGTGATTTACTTAACATCTCTGGCAAGCAAGGTTATAAAATGGAGCAAAACTCATTTAACAAATGTCTTCCTTAACAAAATTAAGAAATTTTGTGCTCCGTTGTGGTCATAAGTCGAGGACTACCTCTATCATTTCTCTCTCTCTCTGATTGAAGAGCTGGTCTTTACTAGAACCAGCACAAATGTTGGAATTGCCAACTTTTGCTACAATTCCTACATCTGCTATTTTTATCCAAATGAATTTAATCATTTGGATAATTGATCACTTAAAATTGCCTCTGGGATCTAATAATATGTGGGTTTGATCTTGGGAGACAGAAGGAAGAGCTGCAGCTTAGATGGATGAGAGAAATCGGAGTCCAAAATAGCATCTTAGAAGGGACTCTCCCTAGTTTTCAGCAAAGTAAAGGAGGGGAGATAGACTTTCAGATTTGCAAGATTCTGTTCCTGTGACCTTGCAGGTTGTCCTCGACTTA
Organism: Stegonotus admiraltiensis; assembly: GCA_032468215.1. Lineage (NCBI taxonomy): Eukaryota > Metazoa > Chordata > Lepidosauria > Squamata > Colubridae > Stegonotus > Stegonotus admiraltiensis. The sequence goes on from JANHZT010003112.1 coordinate 168,321, forward strand.
CAACCAAAATTGCAACCAGCACTTTTGTTGCTAAATAAGGCTGTTGTTAAGTGAGTGATCTCTGATTTTATTACCCTTTTTTGCCATGATTAAAGGAATCAATGCAACCATTAAGTGCAGTCATTAAGCGAATCCAGCTTCCCACATTGACTTTGCTTGATATCAGTAGGCTGGGAAAATTGTGAACATCAATCTTGTGACTGCAGAATTCTGCAACTATCACAAAATACATGATGGCTACCTGGTGCCCGTATTTGGATCACGTAACCATGGGGATCCTGCAATGGTTGTAAGCACAAAGATTGGTTGTAAGTCTCTTTTTTCAGCATGGCTGAAAAAACTTTGAATAATTGCTAAATGAATGGGTGTAAGTTGAGGACTACTTGTGAAGGTATTGTTAGGGCTCATGGTTAGTGCTTTCTGTCCGAGCTACCTCAAATGGCTACCTCATAGTTAGATGCCTCCAGGGAGGCCAGAAATAATAGGGTGGGGGGGAAACAAAAATGCCTTTCTTAGCCAGAGAACAAGTACAGATAATCCTTGACTTACAACAGTTCATTTAGTGACCATTCAAAGTTACGATGGCACTGAAAAAAGTGACTTAGAATCCGTCCTTGCATGTACAACCATTGCAGCATTCCCTATGGTCAGGTGATCAAAACTCAGACGTTTGGCAAGTGACTCGTATTTATGACAGTCGCAGTGTCCTGGGGCCATGGGATTCCCTTTTGCGACCTTCTGACAAGCAAAGTCAATGGGGAAGCCAGTTTCACTTAATGACCCCACTAAATTAACAATTGCAGTGATTCACTTAACCACTGTGGCAAGAAAAGTGGTACATTGGGGACAAAGCGTCTCACTCAGCAACAGGAATTTTGGACTGAACTGTGGGGATTAGCTGTATTAGATAGAAGGCTGTCTTTCAACATAGAGGCTGTGTTCATCTCACTATCCCAGTTTATTCAAAGTTGGATTAGAATGAGGGAGTGTTCTGACCCAGCCTTAGCAGAAGCAAGAAACAGACTCCTTGTCACGAAAACCCCCTCTTTATTTACCTCTTGTGAATTACCATATTTTTCAGACTATAAGACGCTCCGAAGTATAAGATGCACCTAGCTTTTGGGGAGGAAAAAAAAAGGAAGGGGGGAATCTGCCTCTGCCTCCCAGCAATTTACCTCCTTGCAGCAAACAGCAAACAGCCTGGTCAGCTTCAGCACAGTCTGATTTAGCACAAGCAGCTGATTAGCGGTTGGATCGGCCTCCCAGAATACTGTCTATCAGCTGTTCCAGGCTGCAGGGATCGCCGCTGCTGCTGCCTATCACCGCCTCCACACGCCCCATTTTTGGCTTCTGTGCGTCCTGTTTTTGGCCCTTTCCAGGCGGCGGGCATCCCTGCCATCGCCACCCATCCTTGTTGCCTGGAATGGGCCAAAAACGGGATGTACGGAGAGTGCAAACAGGATTCACGGAGGCCGAAAATGGAGCACGTAGAGGTGGCAACAGCGATGAGCGGCGACGGGCGGTGGCGATCCCTGAAGCCTGGAACAGCTAATAGTATTCCAGGAGGCCGATCCAATTGCCAATCAGCTACTTGTGCTAACTCAGGCTGTGCTGAAGCTGACCAGGCTGTCTGATGTTTGCTGCAAAGAGGTAAATTGCTAGGAGGCAAAGACCGAAGGGTGGGGGCTGGTGGGAAGGTGGGGCTTCAGCAACATTTGCTGTATAAGACGCAGACATTCCCACCCACAATTTAAAGGAATAATATGAATCTGCCACAATATGGATTTTGAATCTAGAAATTGCTGGAACTGTTTTCATGGGACCACCAAGCCTCACGTTATGGTTAAAATAACCCATATCTTGGTACAATGTATAAAACAGACTATCTTTCAGAAGTTGCAATTTGAATATGAAGCAAATGAATTCTTGCTCTATTCCTGTTACAATTACTACTTTCCACCTGTTTTTCTTCATTACATACATCCTGAGAATAAGTTACCTTGCATTCATCCGCTGAAAGATTATGATACAGAGGGCATCCAGATATAGAAAAATGTCGCTCATGTTTTCCTGTCAGGTGTCCTGTTGAAAACCAAAGAAGTATAGTTTACAGATTACCAAAAAGAACATATACCCTGTTTCCCCCAAAATAAGACATCCCCTGATAATAAGCCCAATTGGGCTTTTGAGTGCATGGCAATAAGG
>JANHZT010003112.1:182511-195141 GCA_032468215.1 Stegonotus admiraltiensis
CAGATTGACTTAACAACCACTGCAATGACTCACTTAACAACTATGGCAAGAACGATAAAATGTGGGCAAAAACTCACTTAACAAATGTCTCAGCAACAGAAATTTTGGGCTCAATTGTGATCGTAAGGACTGTCTGTACTCACATGGAGCTACATAACTGATTTTGACTGACAGTGGTTAAATCCAAGTTGACAATTTTTGAATGCCTGATGGTTTCTATAACTCAGTGATTTTTTGGGCAATTCCTTGCATAATTGAGTTATTGTCTCAAAATGAAGGTAGGTGTGAAATAAATTAGTCACCGAGGGACTGCCAAACTATTTAAAGGATAACAGATCGCACAGAGGTAAGAAGTTAGTTTTTATGCTTTGTAATTAGGGACTACTTGGGTAAGGTAAGAGTGAGTATTTCAATGAACTGGGGAGTAAAAACCACAGAAAAATGAATAGAGTTGGAAGAGACCTTAGAGATCTTCTAGCCCAACCCCCTGCTCTATTTCATATACCATTTTCTGTACCATTTCAGACAAATGGCTGTCCAACCTCTTAGAAACCTCTAATGTTGGAGCACCCACAACTTCTGAAGGCAAACTGTTCCACTGATTAATTGTTCTCACTGTCAGGAAATTTCACCTTATTTCTAGGTAGGTTTTCTCTATGACTAGTGTCCATCTATTGCTTCTTGTTCTGTTCTTCAGGTGCTTTGGAGAATAGATTAACCCCACTTTTCTTTGTAACAGCCTCTCAAATATTCTTCTTCTTTTTGTGCCATATCCGTCATCGGATGCTGGCGCTCACATTGGCGATCCTATTTTTATCAACAGCCGCACGAAAAAGTGATTTTGAAGCCATGATGTTCTTCTTCTGCCTGGACCTCGTTTGCCTTCAATCTTTCCCTGGAGGATTAAGTGAAGGATGCCGTATTTTTCCGGGTTTTGAATCACATGTCCAAAATATTCTAACTTTTATTTTTTATGAAAGTGAAAGTGAAAGTTTTGATGATTTCAAATACTGAAATCCAATTGAAGATATTGGATTTCAACTATTCTCAAATATTGAAAGACTGCTATTATGTCACTCCTAGTTCTTCTCTTCGTTAGACTAGACATACCTGGTTTTTGCAACCATTCATCATACTTTTTATAGTGAGCACTAGAAATGAACTGCAGGCAAGCAGCATTTTTCAGCATGCAGAATTAAGTTAAGAAGCTTTATTCTCGATTCAGATTGGCTTCATTAATTTACCAGATGTTGTCACAATAAAAGTAAGTCAGAGTGAAGGATTCACACATAGTTGTAATAGAAGAATGGAATGGAATGATAAAAGCTACATGGAAATACCTGAGCTTGGGATTTATTACGAACCATATAATAATCTTTAAAGTCTCCCAAATAAATTTCACTCTCATGGATAGTATTTCAAAACCATCATAATCTTAATCAGAAATTCCTGGGCTATAAAAAAAAAGGACTGTAGTATTCTTTTCTAAATCAACATTTCCCTGCCCCCATGCAGGCATAAAGGTTCTCATTTACTCCAGAAATAAAACTGTGTTTGTCACAAATGAACAAAAGGATAGCGTATTATCCCTGACACTTTTATTCAAATCACTGCAAATGAAGGCAACTCAATTCTATCATAAAATGAGTTTTTCTACTTTCAGTGAAGAAGAGGAAAACTTAATGATTCCTCTTTCCAGAAAGGATATTAATGGGAAACTGTTATAGACAAACCATCAATGGATATTCAGGTAGTCCTCGACCTACAACAGTTTGTTTAGTGACCGCTCAAAGTTACAACAGCAGTGAAAAAAATGACATGATCATTTTCCACACTTATGACCATTGCAGCATCCCCATGTTCAAGTGATTTACATTCAGATGCTTGACAACTGGCTCATACTTATGACCGTCGCAGTGTCCCGGGGTCGCGTAATTCCCATTTGTGACCTTCTGACCAGCAAAAGTCAATGGGAAGCCAGATTCACTGAACAACGGTGTTATTAATTTAACAACTGCAGTGATTCACTTAACAAATGTGGCAAGAAAAATCATACAATGGGGCTAAACTCACTTAACAAATGTCTCACTTAGCAACATACATTTTGGACTTAATTGTGATCGTAAGTCGAGGACTATCTGTATTCCTCAAAGCAAATTCAACAAATTTCTCATTTAGCAACATTTGTTGGGACTTTGGAAAAAGTTCAGAGAAGAGCAACTAAGATGATTAAAGGCTTGGAGACTAAACCATATGAAGAGCGGTTGCAGGGTTTGGGTTTGGCTAGCTAGTCCAAAGAAAAGAAGAATTAGGGGTGACATGATAGCAGTATTCCAATATTTGAGGGGCTGCCACAAAGAAGAGTAGGTCAAATTATTCTCCAAAGCACTGGCGGGCAGGACAAGAAACAATGGTTGGAAACTAACCAAAGAAAGAAGCAACCTGGAATTAAGGAAAAACTTCCTAACAGTGAGGGCAATTAACTAGTGGAACAGCCTGCCTTCAGAAACCGTGGGAGCTCCATCACTGGAGGTTTTTAAGAAGAGACTGGACAGCCACTTGTCTCAAATTGTATAGGGTCGCCTGCTTGAGCAGGGGGCTGGATTAGAAGATCTCCAAGGTCCCTTCCAGCTCATTCTGTTCTATTCTAAACATAAATTTTGGGCTCAATTATGGTCTTAGCTCCAGGTCTACCTGTATTATGATAGCTTAGTGACTAAATTATGAGGGAAAACAAATCCAAAAAAGACCACCATCACTAAGTATTTTAATATCAGGAGTCAAGAGAAGAAAGAGGAGGAGGAGGAGGAGGAGGAGGATGCGGCGAAGAAGAAGAAGAAGAGGAGGAAGAGGAAGAGGAAGAGGAAGAGGAAGAGGAAGAGGAAGAAGAAGAAGAAGAAGAAGAAGAAGAAGAAGAAGAAGAAGAAGAAGAAGAAGAAGAAGAAGAAAAGAAAATGGGATGAAAAGAGAAAATCATTAAGTGGAATTTTGGAGAGATCAGGAGAAATGGTTAAAAGGGGAAGAATGTTGGAAAGGAGGAAGGGAAATAAGGTATATATTAGTAGATCTAAGGGAACTGTATTAATATTAGCAATTGTGAATGCAAAAATTAAATGTTATAATGTGTATTGTGTATTGTAAAATGGAAGAGCAGATGAAATATGAAGTAATTAGGTTTAACTATGAAAATAATTGAAATTAAGATTAAAAAAAAAGTAATGGGGATTTTGAAATAATATGTTGTAAATAATGAAACAAAATAATTAATTGATGCTATAATAGAAGTCAGGAATTAAGGGCGGATAGTGATATTGCTTATTATGTATTAAGAAGAGATAAGATAAGATGTGGAAGATCAATCAAGTTAAAGGATTTCAATGTAAGAATTGAATAAGATGGTTAATGTTTATAACCGAAAAATGTGATGGGGATTATAAGAAATATACTTTATAAATGGAGAAATAAGATAATTAATTGAAGCAATGCTAAGTAATTAGGATTTGAAGGGCGGATGGTGATACTGTTTATATAATATGTATTAAGAAGAGATTAAGTTAAGATAAAAAAGTAGAGAAAAAGAATACCATGGCAGAAAATGAAATGTGTAAATTGTATTTGAAAAAATCAAAAAAGAAGATAGGAATAGATCATAAAAATAAACATATTATTATGTCATAAGTTGTAAAAGATATGACCCGGTCAATACTGTTCATAAAATATGTATGTAAAAGAAAAATTTAATAAAACTTGTCTTTAAAAAAAATGTGGTCCTTAGTCAAGGACTAACTGTAGTGCAATGGCAAATTCCACCTGCTGCTTTGCTTTTGTTGTTTTAAACCCACTGCCAACAAACATGCACATCTGCACACTTCTTCAGTTTAAAAATGTATTGTGTATTTAGCTCCATGGTGATGTACATCCACTTTTGACCAAAAAAAAAAGAAGTAGTAATTTCCTGCCAATGAGTTTCTCTGCCCTAAAGTTCAACTCTTCAGAATTAACACTTGGCTTACCCTGATTGCAACAGTGAAGGGATATATTTTGCTTCTTCAATTTGATTTTTTTTAGCAGCTTTATGCTCCTTCCAGATACACACGTTTTCCAGCCACCCATTCCACTCCAACAGATTTTTAGTCATACCCGTCAAATAAGAGTTACAGCTCATAAAACTGAAATATATTCCCGTTTATGTGGAAGTGCACAGCAGCTATAACCATCCCAAAGAATCATTATCACAGCTGCCAGGGGAAGGGGGGAATATTTAAGGAAAATAGAAAGACAAATTTGAAAACGCGTCATATGCCTCACCAACTAAATGCAACAGAATTTTAATAATACTTGTGCGAATTGGACTGACAGATCTTGGCTGCAAAACCTCAGACTACCACTAGGGGGACAGTATTGATAGGTCTCTTTGCTGCCATCAGAAGGTCATCCAGAATTTTGCAACTCAGATCTACTAGTCCTAATATTAAAAAAGTGGGAGTGGGAAGCAGGGGAGAGATCCCTTATGACTCCAGACATCTCAAAAATGGTCAAGCATTAGCACCAGATTTATAATTTGCTTATTAGTGTAGTAGATAAAAATGAATCCAGAAGACGATTTAAACCTCTGATGGAGAAAGAAATGATGTTTCCTTAAGCCACATTTAGAAAATCCACACCCATAAAAATACCCCCTTCCACAAAAGGGCATTTCTGGTCCTTCAAAAGTTTGTCCTCTTCAAACCTGCCAACATGGGAACAAATGCAGAACAAGAAACAAAAATTGCTATTCCACCAATTTTATCGAAAAATCCCTACACAGCAGAGAATGAAACATGTTTGCTCATACTGTGCTCCAATCTATAACCTTACTTCCTGAACAAAAAGTCTATACGCAAAAATCCCCATGGTCCTTATGGAAAGGAGCTGCAAAGCTGGACAGCTACCTTTCCTTCTCAAAGATCTGGAGTTGGAAAATATGAACAGGCGGGAATTCCTTCAAATTACTGGTAGTCCCCCATCGATGGCAAGAACAGAGGGCCAAGAATGGAGATGTTTTTCTTTTGTGACTCCCATAGATCTATAGATTTAATTAACAGATGACTGTAGCCCAGTGTTTTTCATTTTGGCAACTTTAAGATGAGTGCACTTCAGTTCCCAGAATTTTTCAGCCAGCTTGGCTGAGGAATTTTGGGAGCTGAAGCCCATTTATCTAAAAATGTTTGAAAAACACTGCTGTAGAGTGAAGAAGACATCAAATGGAATAAGGCTTATCGTTATCCAAGTTAAATAGAGTCTTCAAAGTAGTTTTTTCTATAATGCTGTGGGAACCATAATAGAGTAAGAGTTGGAAAGGACCTTGGAGGTCATCTAGTCCAACCCTCTGGCTCAAGCAGGAAACTATACCAGTGATCACTAACCTTTTTGCCATTGTGTGCCAAGAGCGGGGGATCATACCCATGCATGCCCACACCCATAATTCAATGCCCCGCCATGCCCCACCCTACCGCGCACGTGCTCCCTCCCGCTTTTGGCACGCGATGGCTCAGTGGGCCCATTTTTCACTCTCCCCAGGCTCCAGAGGCTTTCTAGGAGCCTGGGGAGGACAAGAACGGCCTTCCTCAACACCACCCCCTGGGAGGCCGGAAAGAGCCCATTTCCCAACTTCCAGTAGGCCCAGAAGGCCTGAAAATCAGCTGGCCAGCGGGCACATGTGTGCTGGAGCTGAGCTAGGGCAACATTTGTGTGCCCTCAGATATGGCTCCGCGTGCCATAGGTTCGCCATCACAGCTCTATGCGATTGTGGACAAATGGCTCCCAATCTCTTCTTACAAACCTCCAGTAACTGGAGGCAAGTCATTCCACTGTTTGTTCTGTTAGGAAATTATTCTTTGGTTCTAGGTTGGTTCTCTCCTTGATTAGTTTCCGTCCATGGCTTCTGCCTTCAGGTGCTTTGGACAATAAGTTGATTCCCTCTTCTGTGCGGCAACCCCTTAAATATTGGAGCGCTGCTATCATGTCACGCCTAGTCCTTCTTTTCCTTAGACTAGACATACCCAATTCCAGCAACTGTTCTTCATATTTTTAGCCTCCAGTCCCGTTTATGTGCTCCTTTTTTAAAATGATTATGAATATTTTTATTATATTATTGTTGATGTTTTATTTTTGATAAATCATGTAGCTGCTTGGTAGTCTAAGAATCTAGCAAATAAATATATAAATGAGCTGTCTATAAGTTCTGTAAGCTTGGTATTTCAAAAATAAACTGAAAAGTTAGAGAAAGAGATGAAAAGACTACTTTTATTGAACTTTTAAACAGCTAAGCCAAAAATAAATCAGCTCAGCTCTCTCTAATAACAATCCAATATTGAAGGATCATAGAAATCTGCAGTTGTTATCAAACTGGTGTAAAAATCCATTTTTTGAAGTGCCCCTTAAGTCAGAAAAAAAAGCCTATTTCTATTGTAGCTATTCAACCTCTTGGTGTCCAAAAGATGTCCTTTTGTTTGGATAGAAATAGGATTGACACACTCAATTGTAACATTGCTCCTTTATTTTTTACACATACATGGATTTGCATATTTCAAAAAATAATAAACACATTGTAGATGAAGTTGCGGATAATTGAGACAAGAAGGAAGCTTATATTTCTGCCTACGGTGCCTGATGTTACAAGTATTTTTATTTTAAAACAGAATGGTAAATGCAGTAGAAACACATACAAATAACTTCTATTGCTGACCTAATTGGAAAAGACTGATGTTTTCTGAAATACGAAGTTGAAATGCAATATTATCTAATACCAAATGCTTGGAATATTAAATCTTTTTTACTAGATTAGCAACCATAAAGAAGCCAAAAGTTATGTATTTAATACTTTGCAAAGCATGTATTTTTCTACTATGCTTTTTTATTTAAAAAACAGAGGATGTCTTTATAGACACTTTAAAAAAACATCAAAATGTAAAGAAAATGTAAAGAAAAACAATTTACACTTTATTTCTGTAAAACAACCTATTTGTTAAGAAACCTGAAAGCAAGGATTTTTAACTCTTACTTAAATGTTGCTCCACTGCAGTTGTTATCTTTCAGCCTGGTGCAATCACAAATAAGTGGCTTTTCATTTCCCGAAATCAAAGTGTTCCTTGTAACCTTTTGACTTTTAAAAAAAAAAAGAGAGAGAACTGCCATTTTTAAGTAAAGTTACTGCAAGCCTCAACAGGTCCTGCATAAATCATTTTGCAGGACATGGTTGGATTTCTATTGCAGATTTACAGGCAGACATGAATCCATTACTGTACAATTAATTTCTCCCCGAGCAACCATGGAGAATAAACCCTCCACGACGGTACAAAGCAAACCACCCATCTAGTGATGCTTCTGCGCGGTCCCCATTCATGCCAATAGAAAATGGAAGCAGCCAATGGCTCTACTGTAAACATTACCCTCCCCCCCACATATACACATTCATAATGGAAAACAGCAAGTGTATTTGGTAAGGGCAAAGGGGTTTCTTTGCATGAGGACAGAAAGAGGAACCCAATATTTTTAAGGCACTAAAATGGAGGAATATTTTTTTTTAAGGCCAAATAAAATATGTACATCAAGAATGCTCTAAATTCTTCTTCTCTGATAAGCAAAGTTCCTGTTTTAGCTGCATACGTTTCCTCTGAATCTGACTGGCTGATGATGGTGGCTGTTGAAATGTGTTTCTGAAGTTAGTGGTCTGGATAGAGGGTAGCCAGGGTGAGAAAGACAGAGAATGGGAAACCTAACTGCAAGCTAAGTAATTTAAGGAAAATGTTAGGAAATGGATTTTTATGAGAATAAAGGTAGTCCTCGATTTACAACCACAATTGAGCCCAAAATTTCTACTGCTAAATGAGGGATTTGTTAAGTGAGCTATGCCTCAGTTTACACTTTTCTTGCCACAGTTGTTAAGTGAATGACTGCAGTGTTAAGTTAATAACGTGTTCGTTTGTTAAGGGAATCTGGCCTCCCCCTTGACTTTGCTTGTCAAAAGCTGATCACCTGATCCCGGGACACTGCAGTCATCATAAATCTGAGTCAGTTGCCAAGCATCTGAATTTTGATCACATGATCATGGGGATGCTACAATGGTTAAGTATGAAAAATGGTCATAAGTCCCTTTTTTCAGGGCCACTGTAACTTTGAACAGTCACTAAATGAACTGTTGTAAGTCGAGGACAACCTGCATCCTGGAGTCTCCCCATCAAGGGTAGTGTGTGCCCTCTCTCTCTCTGCATTTTCCCCTCGACTGGCACCAAGCAATACCACCTTTAATAGCCCTAAGCCTCCTCATGCCTCAGAATATGAACGAACTAAACTGGCGAAGACACATGCGTGGGAATAGCCAAAGATGATTAGGCAGAAGAATCTGTGAGCCATCCCAAGCTCTGCATGCAACAAATGATCATTTGGCTATTATGTGCAATAGGCTCAGGATGGAGAGAGAGGAAAAGAATTATTGTGTGGCAAGCACAGAGCATAAATCTAGGCTAAGAACAAGGCAGGAGAGGAACAGAATGAATTAGTCCAAGACTGCAGGCAGAGGAGAGAGACAGAAGAAAGGAAAAATCAGAACAAAAGAGAGAAAAGCATGACCCCTTCTTCTCTTTCCACTTCCCTTCTTTTGTACACTGCTGCCTTGATTCTCCTTACTGCCAGCCACTGTCTACCCCTGAATGAAAATCAACCGTGCAGAATACACCAGATCTGCCAGGTACATCAGCAGATTGATAGCGGTTAGAACAGCTACGGCAACATTCTTGTCCCATACACAGAATTGGTTACTTCCACAGTATGACCTTCGAGATGGATTTCCCCCATGTTTCTTGTCAAACTTGTAGAGGGGCCAAATAACTGTGGCGGTGGCATACATGAGCACAGCCAATAAAGTGTAGCCGCTGAGGAATTTGTTGAATGGACACGGCAACCAGCCAGTGCATTCGCCAATGCAGAGGATAATCACCACAAGTGAGAGGATAAAACAGATGCAGTAGACGGCCATACACCACTTAAGAGCTTCTGACTCGTTATAAGTAGGTGGCTCACTTACGAAGACAAAGATGATGCAGGCAGTAAAGGTCTCCACCACCTTTAGCAGCCCTGGGACTGTTGCCATGTAGCCCGTCACTTCTCCTGGCTTAGCTTTGGTTAAGCTGACCTCGGTGAGGTAAGACAGGCAGGCAAGGCAAGAAAACACAGTGGCAGAAATGCGGTATCCCCGCTCGTCACGATTAAGATGCTGATTCGAAATGAAGAATACCGGGTAGATGATGGATGCAGAGAGACACATTAGGGTGGCATACATGGCGAAAGTGATGGGGAAGTTCTTCCAAGAGACCGGCATGCGATGCTGAAGGCCAGCAAACTCGACCACCAAGATGACAATGGTGATGGCAAAACAAACGCACCAGGAAAACATGCACCAGTCCCCATTGTGGCCTTTCCAGGCCTCCCGGTTGGCCACCAAGCTGAAGGCCACACAGGTGAAAAGAGCTTCCAGGAGGCGAACAATTCCCAAGGGAGAGGTCAGGGCACTGGTGTTGCCCACTGATTTTGAGCGGGTTACTGGCATGGTGCAAAGATCTAGGGAGGAGGAGAAAAGACACATAATGCAAAAATTTATCACATGAAAATACACAATTTAGAATACATTTCCTGAATTTAGGGCTAAGGAATATAGGAACAGTGGGCAGATGTAGGAGACCAGGCTGAGCCCAAGGGAGGGGTCGAATGTGTCATGAATCAGGAGTCCATGCATACCCACACGAGATCAAAGTCCAGCCGATTGTGAATGCCTCTCTTATCACCCACTCATTTCCCTTAACTGCCAGTAGGTCAGATTCTTGTAGAGAGCTTAATCTTGCAATAAATGTTTATACTCATTTGTACTTCCTGACTCTCATTTTCCCCAACCTTCTGCAACCCTGCAGCTTCTACATAGGTTGGATTTCCCATCTTATCATTCCCAACCAGAATTCCATTATTCTCTTCCTAGTAATAATCCAGAATAATTGCAGGACTACAAATTGAGGAAGACTAATTTAAGTACTGTTGTCTCCTGAACCTGCCTGAATATTGTAGAAGTCAAAGCAGGGATGGGAGAGATTTATCACTCCAGGTATTGTTGGACAAGATCTGATAGTAGTCCAAGTCAGGATGGATTATAGTCCTTGGCTTACGACCATAATTGAGGCCGGAATTATGATCACAAGTTGTGCTGGTTGTTAAGTGGGTCAGCATGGGACCATGCCCAATTTTATAGACCGGTTTTGCAGCAATCATTAAGGAAATGCCATTTTTGTTAAGCAAATCCATTGTCCATAATGGATTTTTTTTTTTTGCAGAAACCAGAAGTAACAACCACTTTCTGGCAAAAAAACGCATCTAAGTCCTAGTCACATAAGCATGGGATGTTGCAAACACAACCGAAATGTGATTATGTGACGGGCGGAGGCCATCAAAACTTAGAATAGTCGCTAAGTGAATGGTCATAAGTTGAGAACTATCTACATACCCTGTTTCCCCCAAAATAAGACATTCCCTGATAATAAGCCCAATTGGACTTTTGAGTGCATGGCAATATGGCCAGGTACTTATTTCAGGGTTCAAAAAAATATAAGACAGGGTCTTATTTTTGGGGGAACACAGTATGAATTCTAGTTCCATGTCTGGAGAATTATAGAATCATAGGGCTGGAAGGGGCCTTCAAGCTTTTCTAATCCAAACCCCTGCCCACAGCACACCTTATTATATCCCAGAAAAATGGCTGTCCAATTTTTTCTTGAAGACTTCCAACAATGGACCATCCACAATTCCAGGAGTTCCATCGATTGATTGTTGTCACTGCCAGGAAATTTTTCCTTAATTCCAGATACGATCTCTCTAATGAGCTTCTACCCACTGCTTCCTGTCCAGCCCTCAGGTGCTTTGGAGAGTAAGTCAACCCCCTCCTTCATGTGATTGCCCCTCAGATATCAGAAGACAGCTCAGCTATCATGTTACCCCCTAAACTTCCTTTTTCTTAGGTTAGACATACCTAGTTCCCTTAACCTTTCCTCACATAGTTTAGCCTCCAGGGCTGGGGTGGGCAACTTTAGAACTCGTGGACTTCAACTCCTAGAATTTCTTAGCCAGACATTAAAGTACACAGATCATAAAGTTTCCATACTGGCCCACCCCTGTGCCAGAGACTCAGAAAGCTCACAAGCCAGATGTCTACAGGTAATCTATCAACATTTGCCTACGGGCAACATGGACGTCCTAATCCACAATAGCAACGGTTGGACATCAAAATCTACAAGGGGGAAAAAGGAGGATAGTTCAACTGAACATAGACAATTTAATTTTTATCAGTCTATTCCGAGGTTTATAATTCATTTATGTTACTTATTTATGTATGCTATTCCTTTGGGGTTGGATTCATAACTAGAGTTCTCCAGATGTAGCTCTTATTATCTTGATTTACAGTACTTTTTTTCAGATTTGGCATAGCTAGCTCAACAAATGCAGTTAAAGTAAACGTTCTCAGCAACAAAAGGTTCTCAATAGAAGATAGAATCTAGAATTGTCCCAATATTTTATTGAGGTAACTAAAGAGTTACACTTACAAAAAAGGGAAACTTGTAACTCCTTTGATAAACTTCCGTTAATTTAAACTTTGCCCCAAACTGAAAGGTGACACTTGGGCGAAAATTGATTAAGCTCACCTCTTTGTAGAGAAATGGAATTTCCTCAAGATAAGGGAACTCTTTTATGTCAATGCTCCACTTTGATGCCAGACAATTCCATTTCATGAAAATCCACACTGTACCTAGGAAAGGATCTGGACATCTAAGATCACCCACCCCAAAGGGGTCTTCCTTGGGTCTCACATATCCATAGGCCAAGGGCATCTTATTTTATACATCTAATAGGCTTCACATCAACTTCACACAATATGCCTCTTGTCACAATATGTCCTATCACTCTCAGGTTTCCGTGGCCAAGAATGACCTGGATCTTCATTTTGCTGTCTGGCTCTTGCAAGAAAATCCTTCCTTTATTTCGAGCAATCGCTCTGCATTTTTCATTGGGTAACTGAGCTTGGAATCAGGCCAAGAAAATTCTTTTAATGGGTTTAAAATAGGTACAAACTAGTAACCAAGTCCAAAGTAAAGCTGTTTCCTTTTGTAAATGGAGATAAATCTTCCTGGCTTATGCAGCACGTATTATGAACTGGCTATGAATAATAGAAACTGAAGTCTGAAAGATCCAGGGGTTGGAAAAGGCTGAGTGACATATTGTCCACCCAAAGTTAATATAGCCCTTTTCTGCCCAGGTTGCGGCAAAGTAAGACGCAATGGGAGAACCGACAAGAATTGCTGGGGACTAAAAAGTTACCCCAATCTGTCTGTGTCTCACAGTTCCACTACAGACAATAGGAATTGCTATTTTTTTCCAAGCCAAAATCGGAAAACGCTTACTTCCTGAAGAAGTTGAAGGGCAAGACAAGCAACAAGAACTGAGAAAGGGTGGAGGCTCGAGGAGGGGAGGAGTAGGAGAAAACCCATGTTATCCATGTAAGGGCAGGAGAGAAAATTCCTTTTTGTCCAATGTTGGACATTTGGTTTTAATCAA
>JANHZT010003114.1:21428-34170 GCA_032468215.1 Stegonotus admiraltiensis
CCCCCACGCATGTGCCCGTGACCCCCACACTGCCCATTTTGGGTCTGGCAGGCCTCTCTGAAGCCTCCTGGGACCAAAAAGAAGCAGCAGGAGGGGCACACCGCTCCCCTGTGCTCCCCCACCCCCACATATGCACATGAGATCCTCTCCTGCCTCCACGCATGCACATGAGAACCCTGTGCATGCGTGTGCATCTCCCACATGCACCCCACCCCCATGCCAGAGACCCAAAAATCAGCTGGCCAGTGGGAGGTGTGCATGTATGCGTGGTGGAGCTGAGCTGGGCGATGACTCACATGCCCACAGAGAGGGTCCCACCTGCCACCTGTGGCACATGTGCCATAGGTTTGCCATCACGGTCCTATACCATTCCAGACAAATGGCTGCCCAGTCTCTTCTTAAAAGAAGAGGGTTTACAGGGTTGTTGTTCATTACAGCAGAAATCACTACATAAGCTGCTCTGAAGTGCTGAATGATAGGCAGGATATAACTGTGAAAAAAAATAATTTCTAATCTTAAAGACATGTAAATGTTAGTCAAGAGATGGCTCACAATGGATGAAAAGTGTAGCCATGATTGCTCGAAGAGCTTTTAGCAGAATGATAGATTGGGTGATTGTGTATACATTAGAATTGTATGAACAATTCTCTTGATTATAGTTAAGGTTGAACTGAGTATTTGTCACTTTCAGTTTTTTAAAGCACAGATGTAAAACATGTCCTCAATAATATTAAACCTTATAAGCTGTGAGTTTTACAGCTCTAATTATGGTTAATCTGCTAATTTATAGTGCCTAATGGTTTTATTTTGTTGTATGTCTTTCTGCTATTGTTTGTGAGATCATAAATTTTTGTAATGCCACTTCTGTATTTCTGTAATGAAATGCTTGTATATGAAGAGAGATGAAACGGAGGACGGAATGCATTAGTTTTTATTTATTATTTTATTTCCAATTTTACTAGAATTGTATGTCTTGTTTACTTAGAGCTGCTTCTTCAGCATCAGTCCATTGCACTCCGTATATCAGTACCACCAAATGCAGTTGTGATTTACAAAGAACTGTTAGTAGTGATCAAGATATTTATTTATTAATGAAATTTATATAGCTGCCCAAAGGCAACTCTAGGTGGCGCAGAACAATACATTAAATAGCCAATACAAAAACAGATAAAAATCTTTTAAAAAACCTCCACAGCAATAAATAATATAAAAAATAAAAATGCTAACCATAGGCAAAGGGAGGATAAAATGCCCCCCCCCCCAGGCAATGGAGCCATTGAGACAAATCTGTGGTTCCCTGTGAGCCCCAGGAATGGCAGCCAGGTCTTGAGAACCTGGTTATGGTTATAGGTGAAGCTTAGGTATTGACTAAAACTCAACCTTGGCAACTTGAAGTTGTGTGGACTTCAACTCCCAGAATTCCCCAGCCAGAAGAACTGGCAGGGGAATTCTGTGAACTGAAGTCCACACATCTTCAAGCAGCCAAGGTTGAGAAACACCGGACTAAAATTGATGCTGGAATAAGCCTTACTTATGCAAATAATAGTTAATAGTTTGATGCAAAAATGGGAGATGGAATTGGAATCCATCATAGTGAGGTTCTAAACTGTGATGCGGAGAATACAATTATGGACTGAATTTAATTAGGCATGTGTTCCAAATTTAATTCACATTGAATTAAGTGGGTACCACATATAAAATTTCCCCAGTTTGCTGTCTAGATACACAAAAGAAAATAACACAAATAAGGTGTGATTGATTGATAGGGAACCAAATAGCCTGATCATTAAGGTCAAAATATCTAATTGTCAAGATACATTTCCTAAGATCAAGGATCAGCTATAAAACAGGCAGATTTAAGATTCTAATTACTACCAAATTCATTCTTGAATTTTCCTCAGTTGTTATTTAAGATAGAACTGCAAATTCTTGTAAATTGTAAGACCTTTGTGAGAAATGTGACAAAAATCTGGACTATTGGAACTTTTTTACCTTAGAAAATAAAGTGTTACTGAAGGGGACATGGCTGAGGTGTATACATGCTCTTTCTCTCAAAAGAAGCACTGGGATCAGGAATCATCCAGATTCCACTCTGACAAAAGAAAGAACAGGTTTAGCAATTCCTAAAATCCTATAATGTTACCTCTCATTTGGAAACAGCATGCTTCCAGATCCAAATTACATGGAAGCAATTGCAGAAAAGAGTGAGTATCCAGAAATATTTGATTAACCACTTCAATAAAAAAAAGTGCTGAACAAGGATGACTGTTACTTAGCCTGAACCAACAGCATTATTCTTATATTATGAGGTGAATGCCTATAGGATTGCAACTGATGATGCATCAAAAAATAAAATAAAACAATAAATCCATTTTGCAATTAACTAGATCACTTTGGTTAATGACCCTAGACTAGAAATTGTAAGTTTTCATTTTGCCTTAGCCCCAAAGCCAGCTGAGTATCTTTGGGCTGTCATTCTCTCTCAGCCCAAGAAAGTGGTACTGGCAAAGCCAGTTTTGAAAAATGTGGCCGAGAAAACTGCTGTTCATGTAATCACCAGAAATCAGACCTGATTTGAAGGCAAACACGAGACATTGCCTGCTTTATATATAAGATCATATTAAATGTATTAGATTTGACTCAGATACATTCTGAAGTGTAGTTACTGAAATTGCTTTGCAGTTCAAAGGTGCAAAGAGGCTGGCAAAATACATAAAACAAATTGAAGATTAAGACAATATAGCCCACCAAGGAATGCATGTAAGTACTTGTTAAGTTGAGCTAGTTATGAAATGAGTTATATTGCTCTCTTACCCTAGCTACTATGGCACCCTGCATAACCAAGTAGTAAAAAAAACGTTATCCTCTATCCCACGTATGATAAATTGTCTTTCAATCCCTATATTGAAATGTTTTTCAAAGAATATTACCATTGCTTTGCTTCTCTGTGTTCTCATTACTTTGCAAGACGATACTGACAATTCTCTCAAATATTACCCCATCTGGCTTCTCTGCTTGAACTTGAGAGTTGGCAAGAATGAAAGTATTTTGGAATAAATGTAACTCCTACCATATTGCATGAGGTCCGGGAAGGAAGGAAATCAATCTCTGTCATATACCAAAAGGGTGAATGCTTCTACTTTAGTGTGTGAAACAATACAGAAAAATCCAGTTGTTATTTCCCCTCAGGAGTAGAATATAAGTATTTGGTGGCATCCCGATGTTTCAAAATAGGACAAGCTATTTAGGTGGCCTGCTTCCAGCGCTGATCATGTGAAACTGTCACCCTGTTTAGCTCTGAAGATGCTTGTACAGTTTCGGTCTGTTCAAAGTTTGAAAAAGCTGGGACAATGCCCAGAATAGAATTAATTCTAGATTCCCGAGTTTGGGAAAGCAGAGATGTAGATAAAAGATATCTAGATCATATTCAAGAACAATTCTCAGCATCTCAGCATCTTCTTATCATCAGCCATTCTGGCTGGGTCTACTAGAAGCCGTAGTTCAATGTCACTCTACTGCAGTAACTGAGACTGGCAACCTTTTGATGAATATCTCTGCATGCTGAAATAAACTTCATTCCGGTAATATTTTTCTATATTAATCAATATCATTTCAAGTTAACATCTCTGGTTTCCCATTGATAAGTCCGTGTTAGCCATATTTATTCATAAATGTGCCTTTGATTTCAAGGGAGTTACTGCTGGATAGGTTTTTATGTGGAAGTGAGCCTTCATTATTTTACATATCACGCAGGACAGCTGGGAAAAAGGGAAGATTTTTCTCTCTGGATATTTTTCTCAAGCAAAGAGCCATTTCCTTCCATGTTTACAAGGTTTAGTGCCAGCAAGGTGGTACATAAAGCTTGACTAAGTATCGAAAGCTGTTTTTATCCTGGAAATATTCAAAGCATGCAGGAGTCTCTAAAGTATCTATTCCAGGGGTACATTAATACATGTGAAAGAATATTAAAGCTTAACAGAGAGAGAAAAAATTCCTAGCGGCAAAATGCAAAACTGCTTAACAGAATTACATCCAGAACTTGGTGCGTTAGCTTTGAAAATAAATCATGTTATACTAGCTCATATTCAAGCTGCTTGTCAGTTTGGGAGATTTTAGAACATTGGATAGTTTCATTTTTTTTTCTGGTTCAGAACCTCTTTATGGTGTGTGTCTCTGTGTGCACACAGTATACTTTAGATATCCGATGACCTATTTTCCTTCTGCAGAGTTTTCCATGGTATAACATTGAAGCATCCTTAAATACTCCTCCCCCCCCCCATCCACATATACACAGCCCCAAACATCCAGCTCTTCTTCCCCAATATTCAATTGCGAAGAGAAGCACGCCTTAATTAAGGAACCTTCTCAGTGTAATGCTTCCAATTAACCTTTACTGACTTTATGTTCTACATAAAACCAAGGCTTCTTCCAAAGGAGGGAGCAGATTTGACTTCTGGTGGAAACCGGAGGGACAATTTTATTTAACTCTATGGGTAACTCCTACTGATGATCTGTTTGCAGAGGGTAATCCAGATTGCTCATCAGGACTCAGTTACTGTGACATGTGCAGTGGAAAGAAAGGTTATAAATGAACTGTAACTGAGGCAGCATTCAATTGGTTCTCCACCATCCCAAGGAGACTCATCCAGACGTACTTTTAGATTCACCTTTATTAGAGATACCGAAACCTTGATGATATGGATGCCTGTTATCAGCTTGGGCTCTTCCATCAATTTGAGTGTCTGTTAAGCAGGGGCAGCATACCCAGGAATTTCCATGCACTGGTAATTTCTCATTTGAATTATGTTAATACGCTACGTGGGAGTTGGTCTTTGAAGATTGCTCGAAAGATTGGGCCTGGAAGTATAGTTATTTTAACTGGCACAACTTAACCAAAGCTGTATTTTATCAGCATTATAAAAGGTAGTCCGCTGACTGTTTCTGAGCTTTTGAGACTGATTCAGCCTCCTAAGATGTTGACACTCCAACTCACTTGGGACCTTGGAAGGCATTGCTTCAGCTTGGTTCTGTTTATTAGAGATGAAATGGATGAAGACTAAGGAGTGTTCGTGTGCTTGGTACCCATGACACTGTTTCTAGCAATTAATCAGGATCCTTGAGTCCACAAAAGCTAACTATACTGTAGAAGCAGATAAGCATCCTGCTTTGTCTGAAAGGTATGATGTGAATCGAGGGAGAACACTTCTCAACCCCTACTACAAAATGCTTCTAAAGAGATAGGTTTTTTTCCCCTCTCCTGTGGAAATTGGTCTAGAACCAAGAAGGAAATCAAGCAGACTGTGTGTTGCTTGAGTAACTTTGTCTGCCTAATTTCTTTGAGCATTAGGTTGAATGCATCCTTACTGTACATCTGAGTTTGCTAATTCCTAAACTGCTTCTGTTTTGAGCATGCTAGACACAGAGGAAAAGGTAAGGCAATAATGCATTGAGGTGGCACGAGGTTTCCAGGAACATGAATGGAACTGAAAGGCATTTGAAAATTAAGAGATATCCGTGTATATTTCTAGATGTTACCCATTAAAGCAGGACTATTTTAAATGCAGCCACCGGGTGGTGCATATGTTTTTTGTAATTCAAATATATTTGCAAGCGGTGCCTTTAGTTTTTGTGCTTCAGATGGCAATAGTGCTTGTGTTATTGACTTTGAGTGGCAGGTGACACAAGTATACAGTAGCTTGTAATGATTGCACCTGGGAAGGAAATAATCTGGGCGGGGGGGGGGAAGGTATACTCCCCCCTCCCCCAGCTTTAATCCACACTTTGCTTTGCTGTTTAAGCCATTTTACTCTTGGGACTAAATTCATCAGCTGCTATTTTAATTGATTGTCTTCCTCAATATTTTCCAGAACATTGTGTCTTCCATTCCTGGTGCTTTATGCTGTCATCTTAAAGAAAGAGGCTTTCTTTAATTTTATTGATTATGATATTACTGAAGTAAGCATAGCAGGTTATAATAGCAATTGGTTATGGATGAGCATTGGTGCCCTTGTTAAAAGCAGATGCCTTATACAGTGTAAGAATGGCACAGAATAAAGCCATTTTAGATACGTCCATCAAAACAAAGAAGCGCTTCTGGTTGCATAGCAGCTTCCATTTAAATTCAGGCTAATGTAGGTAGCCGCCATGTCCTTCAGCCCCCCGAGCTTCTTCAGAGCATATCAGAAACGGAGCGAACAGAAAGAGAGATGCATGACTCACATGCGTGCTTCCCCTACGTTCACCTTCATAGAAGTAGGCCTACCGTCTGCATACTGATATTGCCAAGCTGGTTTCAATTCTGACTTATAAGACCTATTGTCATGCACGCCATGTAGAGTTAACATTTGCCTTCCCTTTGTGGATTAGGAAAAAATGTATGAATGTATTTCTACTGCAATGAGAACACATCTGCTGGGGAAACTATATATTGAGCATATGCACAAGACTTAAAAACAGGTGAGGTTTTTTTTTTTTTTAAAGTGCCCCAATGGAAGTTTCCACAAGTTTCCACAAATACATTCCCCAAATTTATCATAGCAAACGATGCCGGAAGAATGAAAGTTTGATGGAGTGAAAGCAGTGCTACCTACTCATACTTTTTCTGATGCTGCTTAATTATTGTTTTCTACTAGCAGCTAATCATAACAATGTCAAAGGGGATGCAGAATGCTTTCTGTTGTGCAGCAGATTTAAAAACAAGCAATGAGTCAGTAGCCTTTAAGTGGCATTCTTAAATGCATAACTCTTTTTTTAAAAAATCATTTTAGGATTTAAAATCCTAGCCATGAGAGCCAGTCACTCTCTCTCTCAGCCCAACCGACTTCACAGGGTTGTTTTTAGTGATGGTGGTGAAATAAATAGGAGGAGGAAGGTGTGTTGGATATGTTTGCCGCTTTGAGTTTTTTTGTAAAAATAATAAAGATGGGATACAAATAAATAAATAAATAAGTTATACTGTTTAAAAAAAGGTAACCAAAACAGGCCTAACAAGTTTAGTAATAAGGCAAGGTGCTCTGACCCAGCTCCTCAAACATGACAAACCCTCTGTAGTTGAATGATTCCTTTATTAGGAGTGCCAGCAGCCCCAGCAAAAAGTTTCTCCTTCACCGCAGGCTACAAGTCTGTCTGGCAGGGATATGAATAGTTGTCTGCCACACCTATTCATATCCAGCCCCTGCCTTTTATCCCTAGAGCTAGGGTGGGGCTTCACTAGCAGTGGTGGCTCTTCTTTCCCAAGGATTGGCCCACAGATTTCCACTGCTCTCCTCTCCTCTGACTCTGCGCATCCATGCATCAGGCACCGGACCCAGCTGTTCCTCCTCTTCCTCATCAGCTACCTCCAGACCTGGGAGCTGTTGACTCTCCATCTGAGGACTGACGGATGGCCCAGGCTCCGCCTCTGTCTCTCTCTGCTTTCCCTCTTCCCCCTCAGAGCTCTTAGATTGCCTTGATGCTGACCATGACTCCCACACCTCCTCCTCATCTGATTCAGCTGTTGAAGGGGCTGGCGGCTGACAGGCCACAGCACAAGGGCTCAGCACAAACATACATTTAGGGCAGGGGTCCCCCAATCCCTGGTCCATGGACTGGCACCAGTCCACACCATGTCATCAACTGGTCTATGCAAACAAGCGAACTCACATCTGCGGGATGCAGACAACATGCAAAACTACTCCCCCTCCAGTCCGCGGAAATACCTTTCCCCATGCAACCGATCCTTGGTGGCCAAAATGTTGGGGGCTGCTGACGTAGGGCATTAGAAAGGATGAGATTATAGGAAACAGAAAAAAAAAGTGTTTCAATCTCTCCTGATATTTCTACATATATTTCCAGGGTGTAGTGCCACATAGTGATTTTACTTCCTCATTGGTAGGTTCACCATAGCTATTACATATTCCACCAAAAGGAGCATATAAAGCCACACAATTTAGGCAAGTGGGTCAGGGGTGGGTTCTACTTACCTTTACTACCAGTTCACAATGGGAGTGTGTGTGTGCGCTTCTGCGCATGCGCAGATCGTACCTTATGACATGCAGGCAGCTGGGCAGAGCCTCTTGCCACTTTTACTACTGGTTCTCAAGAACCAGACAGAACCAGGAGCAACTCACCACTGAAGTGGGTGCCAAGCTTGCTAATAGGACACAAAGACTACATCCTCAACTAATATTCGGAGACATACAGGTAGTAACCTTCAACATGTAATCATTTGTTTAGTAACTGAAGTTACAACTGGACTGAAAAAAGGTGACTTAAGGCCAGTCCTCCCATTTACGACCATCACAACATCCCCACAGTCACGTGATAAAAATTCAGGCACTTGACAATCTGCATATATGTATGATCCTGTGATCTCCATTTGCAATCTTCCCAGCCAACTTCTGACAATCAAAGTCAATGGGGGAGGCCGGATTCATTCAGTGACCATATGATTCACTTAACCACTGCAGTTATTTGCTTAGCACCCATGGCCAAGAAAAGGTTGTAAAATCAAGCATGGCTCCCTTAACCAACACCTTGCTTAGCAATAGAAATTCTGGTCCCAGTTGTCATTGTAAGTTAAGGGCTACACATACTGCTATTAATGACATCAGTAGAGTGGCTGTATTTGTCTATTATGTTAAGCCAGGATATTTCAAACCTGGTTATGGAATGAGTCATAGACACTTGAGCCACATATAATATTAAGCTGCAATTGGTGGACTCAGTAGCTTGTGCCACAAACTATGACGGAAAAATGATGGTAGATATGTGTACTGTTAACATGCATAATTCCATATGCTGATATTACAAATGGTCTGACACGAGTGTGTAAATCATGGCCTTTTTGTGATATTATCATGCTGATTTGTCATTTACACTCCCAACATTCAGCCCAGCTATTACCCATGGCTGGCTGCTTACCCAGTGCACTCTGCAAAATAAACTTACAGTTTATTATCTTTGACAGTGTTACCCACCCTGACTTTTCTAATTACTCAAGAGGTTACCCTAGTATAAAGGTTATCGTACAACATGAGATACCAAAATATAGAGGTTAACTATATACTCTATAAGTTATTTCCCTTGATTTTTATTTAATTCCACACTATTTACTTTGTTCAATTATTTAGGTTCTAGTTTTGTTCTGCTAGTGTTTTTTTTCCTATAATGCAGCCTTTCATAAACATATATTAAGTTTGTCTTAGCTTTTATTTTCTCAATCAAAAGTTCTTAAAGTAAACTTCTTAATTCTCATTTGACCAATTTTTTCTTCACTGTTATTTTTTTTAAGGATTCTGCAAACAGTATTGAACTCAGTACCGTTATTTTAATGTCTTTTCTAATGATCCACCCTATGATTTCCACACACACCCCTTTTCACATTTGCTACATTTTCATGAACTATCCTTTGCTATTATGAACTGATAGCTAGGGTCAAAATACTTACATGTAGTATAGTGGTACCTTGGTACTCAACAGCTTTGAAACTCTTTGAATTTGATACTTGTTTGGTACTCATTGTTTACTCAGCTGTTCCATTGGAGAGCTATCAACCAATGGAACAGCTTGACTTCAGAAGTTGTGGGTGCTCCATCACTCGATGCTTTCAAAAAGAGACTGGACAGTCATTTGTCCGAAATACTATAGGGTCTCTTGCTCAAGCAGAGGAGTGGACTAGAAGACCTATTATTCTGTGTTTTTGTTCTATGTTTTTGGTACTCATCACACTTCCGGAAACTATTAATGCTAAATACTGAAGTACTACAATATTAGGAAGAAGTACTTGTAGGGAATAAAGAAAACAGTCTTAGCAATAGCAGTAGCAGTAGCAGTAGCAGTAGCAGTAGCAGTAGCACTTAGACTTATATACCACTTCACAGTGCTTTGCAGCCCTCTCTACTCTATTTACAGAGTCAGCATATTGCCCCCAACAATTTGGGTCCTCGTTTTGTC
Organism: Stegonotus admiraltiensis; assembly: GCA_032468215.1. Classification (NCBI taxonomy): domain Eukaryota; kingdom Metazoa; phylum Chordata; class Lepidosauria; order Squamata; family Colubridae; genus Stegonotus; species Stegonotus admiraltiensis. Next base: position 31,362 of record JANHZT010003114.1, read on the forward strand.
AACCTTGGAAGGATGGAAGGCTGAGTCAAACTTGAGCCTGGTGGGATTTGAACTGCCAAATTGCAGGCAGCCGGTAGTCAGCAGAAGTAGCCTGCAGTACTGCACTGTAACCATTGCGCCACTGAGGCTCTTTGTGGAAATAGGCAGGCAAACAAGACTGAAAGCCATTTAATTCCAGAACAAGATAATTTTCAGAATGGAGTCAGCTAGGCACCTTGATTATTCACTGGAATATAAGAAGGAAGTGATTAAGTGAGTCTCTCCCTTCTTATTGTACAGCACAATTAAATTTGTAGGATTCTGTTATTATATTCTATCCCAATGAAATAGCTTTAACATTTATGTGGAGATAATTTCCTAGTCTGGTTTACCTAACAGACCTAACAGTACATAAGTATATCTTCAGGAAGAATCATCCAGTGAATCTTAACTTCAGAGAAAACAATATAGAAGATAGGAAATTATACAATAATAATAACCTTTGGCTTAAGAAGATAATTACCAAACTAAAGACTATACATAGAGAAATTAGAGTTAGAATAGTAAGGTTATGGAGCTTTTGAAAATAATTTCATTTTAAATCGAGCATAAGAAAAGTACAGATCATATAAAAACTGGAAAAGTAGTTATGATTTAGGTGAAAAGCAGATGTACATTATAATTATGTTGATCGCTAAAATGTTAGTGTCATCAAATTATAACTGGTTATTTATACAAAGCGTGTAACATGTATTAAAATTAAATAAATATATAACATCTATTCATACATGTTGGTGTCTGAAAATACTCTCTTTGGAGATTTCTAATTTTTTTATTGCTATTTAAAAAAAAAGAGGGTCACTTTTGAAAACAAAAGTTTTCAAAACTATCTTCCAATCATAGCAATATTTCTAAAACCAGTACTTAAAACATTTTAAAGCTCTTGCCTTGATTTTTAAGATTAGCCTTTGGAAATTGATTAATCTAGGGACTATCAGCCAACACAGTATATGCTGTGATATTTTGTCAACTGGTGCTCCAAAGTCATAAGGCTGGATTGTCTTCTGTGCACACAACTGATTGGATGAAGAAAACCACTGATCTCTTAAAGGGAGTTTTCCAAAATTGCTTTAGATAAGGGGTGTCTATCTTACAGCCCGTGGGCTGAATGTATCACACGCTGGCCACACCTATCTCCAGTTTAGTAAAGGAGGGACAAGCCACGATACGTCATGTGATGACAACGTGATGCTACGAGTTTGACACCCCTACTTTAGATAATCAAAACACTCTACTGTATTTAAAAGATTAAAAGAAATGCTTTCCTAAATACACAGAAAGTAATATCCTCAATGTTTATTTTGACTGGCTTATTGAAGAAATAAAATACAATTCCAAAGTTGGCTTTCAAGTTAATGCTCTCTTCCAATAGAATAGAAAGTTTTCCAGAGGAGAAGACATTTCAAAAACAGAACATTTTTCTTGGCGATTTTCAGTATTCTTAGTACCTCAAAGCACTCTCCCTGCAGGAAGAGATATTTGATCTATGCTTGGTCTGACAGTTTTACACTGGGTGGGCTCCTGTGACAATTGTCAAAGAGAGAAAGAAAAGGTTAATTTTCACATGCAGGGCTGAAGTGGAGAACCACCCCACTACAGAAGATTGAAAGATTTTTGGTGTCCTAGAATGCAGTATCAAGAACTCAGCAGCTGCCTGGAATTATAGTTAAGAATGCAGTGAACTCCTCTTTGTTGGTGAGTATACATTTGAAATTACATGTTCTGGAGACATCACAATATTAGAGAAGGAAAAAAATATAACAGGGATGTCATGTGCACATGCAGGAGGGAAAAGCATACCCAAATGCTTTTATAAGGCATTTGAAGGGGGGGGGGGGACAAAGTTTAAGGGGCTCTGGATGAGTATGAATGAGTATATTTCATGAATATGAAAACTGCACAGAAATCTACAAGGTTTGGAGGCATCTTAATTAGCTGTTTTTATATTCATGGCTGCTTTATGCAGAAATCTATATTGGAATTTTTTGGAGAAGAATGCTTGCCTTATCAAAAAATCCTGGTAGATTGCAGGTTACTTGAGTGATTTGCAATTACTTGCCACCCAGAGTTTTCTTGCAGTGAGATATGTAACAAACAAACAAACAAACAAACTATAATAACGATCTTGCAATATTATGTAATTATCTTTCATAATAATTGTCTTACGCCATCTTGTGTTTATTTTAATGCTGTTAGTTTGGTTAAGGGATGCCATCTTTCACATGTTCAGCTTCAAGATTAAACTTTGATAAATGTTCATCTTTACTACATAATAGCACAATTTTTTGATTTCTAAAAACAGTTTTATCCACGTTAAATTTTTCTGACATTTACATATACAGTATGTACACCAATGACAATTATAACCTCCCATTGCCAATTCCTTTCTTGTTTTAATGTGCTGTTTTCACTTTCTTGAAAGAAGAAAAAGGACGATCTTCTTTATATATTGGCCAGAGATCAACCATTAGGCATGTTATATCTCCAAAGATGCATAAGGTGATGTTTTTAATTTTTTTTCAAACACTGAAATAATACCATCTTTTAGTTTATGTTTTCATTATCATTTGAATTAATCTACTATGTCAAAAATGTGGGTTGGGCCTAATGATTGTTTTCCAGAAGTGAAAAATACTCTGCTCATAGAAACTGAGGCTTATACAAGGGTTCTTTTGCAGCAACTGCGGTTACTGTTTCAAATCTGGTGCTGGTAGTCTGCTTTGCTGGGATGGCCCCACCTCTTCGTTCTGATTGGTTGGGAGTCCCAGTC
>JANHZT010003114.1:65005-76402 GCA_032468215.1 Stegonotus admiraltiensis
GTTCCAATATCTCAGGGGTTGCCACAAAGAAGAGGGAGTCAAGCTATTCTCCAAAGCACCTGAGGGCAAGACAAGAATCAATGGGTGGAAAGTAATCAAGGAGAGAAGCAACTTACAACTAAAGAGAAATTTCCTGACAGAACAATTAATCAGTGGAACAACTTGCCTTTTACAAGTTGTAAACACTCTAATGCTAGATGTTTTTAAGAAGAGATTGGATAACCATTTGTCTGAAATGGTATAGGCCAGTGATGGCGGCACTGAGTGCCAGAAAGGTCACGTGGAAATGTTGTGTACACGCTCATCGGGATCGCACTCTGGAAAAGCTGAAGTTCCGGGTTCTAGTGCACATATGTGCCCGACAATCAGCGGGCCAGCACACATGCGCAGGCCAGTTTTTGGCATTGCCGCACATGTGAAGGGATCACGCTCCAGAAAAGCTGAATTTCTGGGTTCTGGCATGCATTCGCACCTGACAATCAGCTGGCCGGTACGCATGCGCGCACATGTTTTCAGCACTGCTGCGCACACAAAGGACAGCTGATCATCATGCACACATGCGCGCCAGAAACCTGGAAGACAAACAGGCACGTGCTGGGCAACATGGCTTCGTGTGCCACTTTGGGCACACGTGCCATAGGTTTGCCATCACGGGTATCGGGTTTTCTGCCTAAGTAGGGGGTTGGACTAGAAGACCTCCAAGGTCCCTTCCAACTCTTCTCTTCTCTTCTCTTCTCTTCTCTTCTCTGCTCTGCTCTGCTCTGCTCTGCTCTGCTCTGCTCTGCTCTACTCTACCGTCCTGCATGGTCTCTCAATCCACTGAACCACTGCACAGATCTGTTATGTAAGAAAAGAAGTGTTTAAGTGTGTTAATATTAGGGAAACTGCATACAAAATGTGAGCCTAAGAAGGAATGTACTCCAGAATGCATGCATATTCATAAACTGAACTAGAAACAGGCCTGAAACAAACTTATGGCTAGAAAAGCAAGAAACTGAGCAAAAAAGGACATTAAAGAATTAACGCATCTCTAATATCTATTCAGATATATAGTCCTCTGAAAAATTAGACATACTGAGAATTGAAAGTGCAAAGAGTTGTTGAGTGCATATAATGATTAGATTAACTCCATAAGAAATATTTAATAACTCTTATTTCTATCACTCTGGAATGACAAACCTTTGCAACATTTATTGAGAAAAACAGAGATATATAAAAATATTATTTATATGTGAATTAGTATGCTCACTCAAAGCCTTAAAAATCCTACGTTTTCATCCCTGTGTATGGAGAAGAGACCTGCTTTCAGTTTGGGTTAAAATATAAGGTAGCTGTGCTTAATTGTGGACTTCTGAAGTCAGTTATTACTTTAGTACTATTTTTTTTTATTTGCTTCTGTAAGCAGAGAAGTGTATGTATTGTATTTCATTTAAAAACTTGTTTTTTTCTGCTGTAAAAATTTGTATTTCCCTTGCTTTTTGTATACAATTCTATACAATATATTATATTATGCATTCGATACAATATTAAAAAGTTCTGTTGTTACTAATTTTGAGTTTCCTCCAGCATCCTATAGTGAATAATTACTGTTTGTATTCTATAAACTATTTCAGCAGCATTTCTTTGTATCTCACACAGAACACAACTGTTTCGACCTATTGCTCTCTTCAGACATTTCATTACAGGTTTGGACTTGTTTTGTGTATCACCATTTTCTTTCTTTCTTTCTTTCTTTTTATAAAGAGCTGCATTCTCTCAGGGATAATCGTTTGGATGTTCTGCGATAAGCACCTTTGAAGCAAACTGCAGGTGGAGCCAGATCCAATACCCTCTCACTGATGTCCCCTTTCTGATCCCTTTTTTATTTGTCTTCTAAGCACCAGCAAAGGATAGACACATCTCTCCCCCTCCCTTTTCCTTTCAATTGTGTCTGATTCTAAGAAACTGCCTGGACAGGTCCTTCAATTTTCTTGGCAAGGTTTTTCAGAAATGGTTCGCCACTGCCTAAATGTGCTAATGTTTTAAAGCATCTCTGTATAGAGAAATTATTACTATTATTATTATTATTATTATTATTATTATTATTATTATTATTATTATTTATTTGATTTGTATACCGCCCTTCTCCCGGAGGACTCAGGGTGGTGAACAGCCAGCAATTAACATATCATATAGGTTTAAGAACAGTTAAAATAAATTATGTTAATTTGGTACATGTATTAAACCCCAGATTAAGTCAAATGTAATGATCATTTCAGCTGATTTGAGAACATGAATAGGCAGCTATTTCATATCAGAATATCCAGAAGCTCTAGATCTCCTTCCGTTGTTGTTTTATAGTAATAACACATAAACACAACCCTCCAAAATTGCATGGTGGAGTAATCTTCATCTAAATCATCCTCATAGGTGGTTCAGAATAGGAAACTGGAAGCTGGAAATTGATTTCGTCCTGAAGTCATCATTCAACATGCGTTTCTATCTTCCTAAGCTATCATTTTCCCACACTTGGCTCCACTTGATGGACTAGATTTCTAGTTAAAAATGCAAAATAAATAAGTAAGTAAGTAAGTAAGTAATAATAAAAAACCTAAAGATATTGAATGACTTCAGATATTATCTCTTTTTTCAACATTGATCAACTGCGTTTGCCTTTTCTGTTGTTCAGATTTTTAAAAGAACATTATGGAAATCCTACTTTTAAGGAATGTTTTCAGTAATCAGTTATATAGATTTCTGCACTTGATCATAATGTACATGATAGTCTACATCGTTAGTCTTAACTGAATGGTCAGGGAGAACTAACCCAAATAAATTTCCCTGGTATATCTCAGATTATCAATACTATCTCCCAATTCAAATAAAATCTAAGCTTATGCAAGTAAGTGTGTAATATACCTCTCCTTCTCTCTCTTGAGTGTCTTAGAGCATAATAATAACCATATTTTCTGAAAAGTAACTACCATACCAAAAACCTTAATGTCCACTTTGTTTTAGAATTTGAATAAATTTTGAGGTAACTGAGAAATAACGCTTTAACAAAAGCCAATACTGTGAAATACTCTGGACAACTTTATTCTTTTCTACATGATATGGCAGAGTTTAACTTTTTCACCTGAATGGATGCAGCTAATATTTCCTTATTTTAACCTGAGCATTTTTACAATAGGTTTGCTTACCTCATTAAATGTCTGAATGATTTGTGGTAAGGAAAAAAAAAACCTTTAGAAATGATTTTAGAGATTTCACCTTGTAATTCAATTTTTAAGATGCCTCTTTATAAAATAATATATATGCCAAGGTCATAATCATGGCGCACAATTACCTTTGGTGCTTTGCATTGGTTGGCAGAGAAAAAGCTATCTATGCTTATTTTCAGCTTGTTAAAACTAACCCATTACAGACTTTTTCCTACTGTTATTACCATGTGTATAACACTCCCTCCCATTTCCTGGAATAATTTGTTGGCTACAGGATGAAATCATTATTAGGTACAGTCTATATGTACTGAGTTGTTAGAAGGAATATAAATGAAATTATGACTCAGAAATATGATTCAACTGCTGTCAATGAAACTGTTAAGTGCACACAACAAAATTGGAAGGTTATAGGGGAAAGCTGTGTTAATTTAGTGGCCTACTGTACAGTATATCTTGAGATTGTTTCCCTCGGTAAATATGTAGCAGTTAGGCAGAGTTCAGGATGCAACAATTATTCCACAATTAAAACAATGTGGTGTCTTTAGACAATCCTAAAGTCTTCGATTCTTATTGAACATTGCAAATACTTTCTGAGATAGAGTGCATATTTCAAGCATTATATTTATGTAATTTAATTTGCATGCTAAATATATGACATTTTCATTTTAACTCAAGCATCGGAACAAAGATGCACCTGAGAAATGCAGTGTTGCAAAATTCTTGACAATCATGAAACCTGTTACACTTCCAACAGCAAAAGCAATACTTAAAACAATTTTATACAGACAAATACCCACACTTCTACTGAATTGCTGAATGCCTGAGAATCAACAGGGAAAGGAAAAGAGGATGGACTGAGAACTGGCAGATGAAACAAATGATAATACTTATTTCAACAGATTTTCACATGGTGAGATGCAGAACCAAAGGGAAAAGGTATCAACACATAGGCCAGGCCATTCAGGCAATTAGAAGATGCTAGTTTTATAGCATGGCTCCCTTTCTTTGGAACAGCTTATTTGAGAAACTCAGCTAGCCTATCCAAAAAGTGCTTTCTGTAGGGCCAAAGAGATTTTTGGAGTGTATATTCTTTGAACAATCGTGAAAATCACCTTTTAACCTGTTCTACACATTAGAGACTTCTGTGGTTAGCTTTTCTTTCTTTTTTTTTCCTTTGAGGAGTGGGTCTGGTTTGACTTCACATGCAGCTAATAGATCACAAGAGACCCATTATATGAAACTAGATTTGAAGGGCTCTCCATTCATTAGTGAGACCAGTTTCAAGGCTGTTACTTACCATTAGACCCAGTATGACATGCTGGCATCCTTACAGCTTTTCATCAGGAAAAAATGTTTTTGATATTAGTATAGCAGATGCCTTTGTCTTTGTTTCCTTTAGCAGAAGAGCACTGTTACAGGGCATATATCAGGAAAAAAAGGTTGCACCCAAGTGCATAGAAGCATGCAACCAGGGGCTTCATGAAAGGTCTTTGTGCTTTCTCCTTTTCATTCCTGTGTGTTGAGCACAACCCAACAAGAGAGAAAACAGTTTCCTAAACCTGGAATACACAGCTTGATTTATGGAGGTATATGGGAAAGCATTCATTCTGTTACCAAAACAACGCACTATATGACAAGAGTGTTATCTCAGCTGACTTTTGTGTAGACACTGCTAGGCTCTGCACTGTCTCCATTTGGGAGACCAATATGATAGCTTGTATTTGTTGGGTCATTTTCCCCATTTCACGGATTTATGGCCCATTTTTGGAAAATCACCTAAGATAATTTGAATATTTGGAGTATTGATCTTCAAATTATTTCTGCATTTTTCTTGAGCTATAGCTGCTTGCTTATTCACCACTACAGTGTCAAGGACAAGTAAAAACAACAATTACCAGCTAAACAAAAGGTTTGACTTTTATTGACATCATTGGGTGTAATCTTGCAGCTTGTTTTATTGGCACATTTTTTAACCTACTCATTATGCTGTATTCTGGGTTAATTTCTCTTATTTATTTATTTTTCTTTAAACTTAGTTTTGTTATTTACATTTCTTTCAGTTACTTTCAGCCATTAATATTTGCTGAAGGGCTTTGCATGAACTCATCTGGGAATTGGCCGATGGGAGACTTGATTGGAAATTCAGCTGTGAATCATTTTGTTATCTAGATTTCCTTCTGCTAGCTGAAGAAGGCCACCTCGTTTGATGGTACCTGAGAGAATCTGAGGGGAACAACTAAAATGCGAGTGCCCGGTGATGGTTATAATGACCACATTAATATGCTGAGCCAATTCAAGCTAAGTGAGAATTGGGTTGAGCACATTGGTCCAACATTTGAAACTTAAGTACCATCCATATCCCACTCGAACATTAGCACAAGCTAAATGTCACTGTAAAAAGTGCAGATCCAGGTGAGAGGGCCCACTTATTTTTAATATTTAATGAAGGATTCTTAATGACATTCTTTCCATAGCTGTTTTGTGATTATTTCTGCTGGAGAAATTTTCATAATATGCATTTTTCCTCATTTCCCTTCTCTTCCAGCCATTCAAAAACATATATGTTAATAAGGACCAGGGACCATGTTTTCTTAACAATATTACTCCCATAGGTTTTAAGTGCTGTTTCAACCCATAAATTCTATATATTTGCAACAAACTACATTTTATAACAGAATATCCCTAATATAGAAAGCAAAATAATGACTTGACACTCCTTGATTTGCTCCCTTTCCATGTGATTGCTACTTGGCTAGATAATTTTAGTAAAATTCAACATTGAAAGCTATTCAGCTATCCAAACATTTACAAATTCATATGAAGATTTTTTTCTATTCTTAAAGAATCTCATGAAAATGGCTAAACATGTTAGAAAGCTAATTTTGCCATTAATTCCATTGTTGTTTGGTTCTTTCTCAGGTAGTTATAACAACACAATTTTATATGAATGGATAATGGAGTTTTTCCATACCCGTAATGTTTCATTTGTTCACACTGATTCTTCTTTCAGCCTTATCACCATAGAGATACCTCTGACCACTGGGTCCTACAAACAGTGTGCGTTGTTAGCTCTTTGTTTATACTCTGAGGCTGACCCTGTTTCAAAGAAGCTGTTGTACTGAAAACAGTTTTCACTCTCTCCTTCAATGTACATAGTTGACTGACAAAATTCTTAAACCTGCTATCAGAAAACATATTTTCTGCTAGCTTTTGGGACACGATCTGATGATTGCAATGGCATCCTAGCCTCTGTTTGAGGTGCAGAGATTTTAGTTTCCCTCAAAGCCTATAATCTTTGGAATTAGGTGGCATCAAAGTCAAATTATTACATAAGTAAATATGGAACACTGGAAGATACTAAGGGAGGCTGGCTGAGACAGAATTAGGGAGACCATTCCCTATAACAAGTTGCACTACTTCAGTTTAATGGGTTTTTTCCCCTTCATAAATGGCCACAATCAAAACAAGACATTGGACTGTCTGGGTTTCTAACCTGATTCCCCAACTACTATACCAAACTCGTTCACTTATGATTTTTAAATTAAACTAATTGTAAAAGTAATTTTCTAAAGGAGTTCAGAGATTTTGGCAGGCACATGGCAGCAGTGGCAGTTATAGCAACATTGGAGAGAAAAGAACAAAGTAAGAATGGATAAAAACTAGAGAGGAAGGTAGGATACCAACAACCACCTGATAAAATAACTGAAGATTTTATCACAGCATGGATTTATTTTTATATAAATCCTCACTACTAAGAAGCAGAAGATAGATAGATAGATAGATAGATAGATAGATAGATAGATGATATTTTTCACACTGGTGAAATTTATGGAATAAAATACTGAAATGTATGCATGTCTTTTTTCCATTTTTGGTGAAATGCTTTCAAGTATACCTTTGTCTGCAAAGATGTGAACTATTATTAATCAAAGTCAGGATAAGATGACCTTTTAAAAAAAAAAACATCCAATTTGGGGGTGGGGGAATTGGAAATTAGAAAATAGCAGATTAATTCATCCTGGACCTATCAGATAGGCTACTGTATTCTGTTTCATTCTTAGGAAACATATCATTGGATATCATTGTGTATTTTAATTCAGCATTATAAAAAGGTGAAGTCTTCCCAGTGGGCAATGCCTGATATGATTTTTTTCAGCTAGTCATGGAGAAAAACTATTAGCTTATACACAAGTAGGCCCACCCTTCTAAGCGTTCCAGACTGCTCTAACTGAAGATTTTATCAAAACATGTGTTTATTTTTATATAGCTCTTCACTACTAAGAAGCAGAAGATAGATATAGACAGATAGATAATAGGTGATAGGTGATACCCGTGTTTTCCTGAAAATAGAACCCTTTCTTATATTTTTTTGAACTCTGAAATAAGCACTTGGCCTTATTGCCATGCGCTCAAATGCCCGATTGGGCTTATTATCAGGGGATGTCTTATTTTGGGGGAAACAGGGTAGGTAGGAAAGTAGACAGACAGAGATAGATAGATAGATGGATAGATAGATAGATAGACAGACAGACAGACAGACAGACAGACAGACAGACAGACAGACACAGACACACACACACAGATGATAGATAGATAGATAGATAGATAGATAGATAGATAGATAGATAGATAGATAGATAGATAGGCTAGACAGACAGACAGACAGACAGACAAATTGAAACTGATCAAAGAAATCTATCATTGAGCAAGGAAGCTCCACAAAAATTGAAATTGAATACTACAGGACTTTAGAGCAAAGGTTTGCAGCCTCAAACAACAGTGTAAGTGGAAAACAATATTCCCTGCAGGAGTGGTAGGTTGGCACTCTCTTGCTTATTTTAGGACACTCTAGTTGTTGAATGTTTTCTTCAGAGATGCTCATCCACTCATTGAAGAACTTTTTTTTATTCTTGAAGGACTCTGAAATTCTTGCCCTCTTCCCAAACATTACAACTAGTTTTTTTTTAAAAAAAAGTTGCTTTTGTTTTCTACAATTATACCTTATTGCAACATTGCAGTATTCTTCGATATTCAGAACAGCAGGGTTAGGGTTAGGGTTAGCTATTCTTCATTGCCCTAGAATGTGGAACATAACCCAGCCTGTAGACTACTACCAACCAAGGCTAAAGGCATCCAGTCCTTGACCTCTGACATGTGATTGACTGAACCACACAAATTTTGTGGTCGCTCTAATTTTGACAATTCTTTACTTTCCCCATCTGTTCCTTTTACTAACATCTCACTGATTAAATGCTGTGAAGAATTGAGAATGAGAAATCTCTCTCTGTCTCTTCCTTTCTATAAGTCATAAAGATAATTATGTTTGGATGGTCAGTAATCTGCATATTACAGAAACCTTGCCAGAATTCCTTATTTAAGACAAATACCGTGCTTCAGCTGTTTGAAGAATTAAACTATCGAAAGAGTAACAATATAAAATCAATAAATTACAGATTCCCTGAGTTTTTAAAAAAAATAAAAATAATTTAAATTAAGAGTTATTGCTATTTTGCAATATAGGGGAAGAGCCGCAACTCCGAATAGTGCACCACTTAGCTCAAGTGTTTTACAATGGGGCACTAGAAAAGCATCCATTACATTTGTTTTGAAAAAGATCTTACGATCATAAAAACTGACAAATCACGCTAGGATCAGAATGAGAAAAGTACTTTCTAGGCACTTCCACTTGATTGTAGTGCCTATTAATAATTATAAAAAGGATAATTCAGTGCACTGATTTATCTTCAAGTTGGTAGAAAGGTTCTCTATTATGACCGCATACAATTATAATGAGGGTTAAAGCAATCTATAATACATAGATGTTTATGAGAGAAAGAATAAAATTATGCCTGAAGATGAGTGTTTTTGAAAGCTCTCTCTCTGGATAGACATTGGATTGAAATTCTAAGTAATAGTTTCTTATAGATACTCCATGAACTTCTTCTACATTAAATCCAGGAAGGCATGCTGTTACCACATCCATCCCTCTCTTAATGATGCCAATAGAGTGCTAGGGCACATATGATTCTTCCATAGACATTAAGCTATCATTTGCAAGTCAATTTGAAAAGTGGAAACAGCACAGATTGCATGTTCCATGTTCACAGTACATGTGGAGAATCCAGACAGAACTAGTCTTTTTCTGGGAATCAGCTATCAACCCGCAAAAAGGCTCTTTTATTTATTTAATTTATTTAAAATATTTTTTTATCCCAGTTTGCTACTTAAAAAGCACTCAAAGTGGTAACCATGGAAACCATTTTGCCAAAGAGCAACCGGCAAAAGAGGCAATCAGAAGGACGTTGTACGCAATGCAATCCTACCCTTCTCTAAGCAAGGAGTCGGCCTCTTATTGGGTCACATCTTCTTGAATGTAGCCTTTGCCGCCGCTTGATAGGACATCGCCTGCATGAGAGCTGTGAAAAGAGGAGGAGGAGGAGGATGCAACTATGAAAGCTGACATTTTACATTTTGCTCTGAAAACGCAAGTTGTATGAAAATTTGTCCTGTTCCTATGAAAAAAAAAAATTCCTCCTTTTGTAGGACCACATGCTGTCACCACCATATGCATGTTGCCTTAATTTCACATGAACGAAGATCAGTTTTGATTCTGTTTTCTCATGTTTTTGCATAGATTACAACTATGTACATTTAAATTTGAGACTTCGATGTACACATGCAGATGGTCTGTCTGGTATGGTTTCTAGTAAATGCAAATACTCAGGCACATTCAGATCCCAATTAACAGTGAGATGGAAAAAAACATGTTTTCTTTTAAAAATGCAAAGGCAGCATATTTTTCCCCCAACTAGAACATGCAGAGTTTCCATAAACTCTCACAGAGTTTAGACAACACGAGAAATTGCTGTGCAGTTTTGACTGCTAGTTTGTAAAGAAGATGTGTTTTACAAGACAGGAGGAGACTGCTAACCTATCAGACCTTGATAAGGATGATCACTGTGTCTTCAAACTCAGGACTTGCAGGTATGTCTTAGCCTTAGTGAGAGGGCATAACCAGAGATAAGATGGACTAAACTCCATTCCTCCTTCATGAGTTTAGAGTTAACTAATGCTGTTGGGAAAAAAAGACAAATTGCATGCCTGGTTTCAAAAGGTGGTAGGATCAAAACATCTGTGACAGAATAATTAAGCACCATTTGGAATAACTACCCTGATCTGCACATTTATTTCTCTCCGTCTACCACCCCCACCCCCACCCCCAACTTCCTTGCAATTGTCTTACTTTCCTGATTAACAGAATAACAGAATTGGAAGGGACCTTGAAGTTCTTCTAGTCTTCTCAAGTGTCTTGTGAGTCTTTCTTGTATACTCTAGATCTGATTTGTGACTTCCTCTTCCCAACTCATCTCTTTGAACAAGCTTGCTCACTCTAAAGACAAACAAAAACCCCAGCTAGGGACCATGAACTATGCTACCAGTAGGAGGCAATTATTCTGGGATGCTCTCATTTGTTTCCATTGGTTTTTCCCCTCAGCATTACACTAGCTCCACAATTTATTTAGAATGAATTATAGTGACTGTGACCATCAAACAGGACAGCTAGTGGCAGAGATGTATGTTCTAGAAGCTTGTTTAAAAGCACTCTCTTGATTACTTGGGATGTTACGGAAAACATGATGTTTAACTTCTTTTGGGGACAAAAATGGTGTCTAGATTTGAAGGCTTTGCTTGTAGATTCCTCTGGATGTCCTCATCCCCATCCCCTGGAACAAAATAGTTATGTAAAAATGTAAAAGAAGTTTCATTCCTTTTCATCTAGGAACTGGCATGGCTTGATATCAATTTGGAGAGAAAGCAGATTGGTGATATTGGGAAAATGAATCATAGAAAAACTGATTCTCCTTCCTTTTTTTCTCCCTTTGCTTTGCTCCCAGTGTTCCCAAATGAAAGCCCTGATAGTCTGGATATGATTTTATTGTCAAAAGAAAACAGAGCTTAGAAGACATAAGACATATACCTTCAATGTTGGAAAAAATAGAATTATTGACATGTTAATGAGTTGCTTAGTCAACAGGGATACCTATTGCCCCTCTCACAAGAGAAAGATGTGACGTATGTGAAGGGAAAGATATTCAAACTAGCACTTATTTTAATCTGGTCTTCCTAGTGTTAGTTTAGAACAGTGGTTCTCAACCTGTGGGTCGCGACCCCTTTGGGGGTCGAATGACCCTTTCAC
>JANHZT010003115.1:0-26528 GCA_032468215.1 Stegonotus admiraltiensis
TTTATTTTAACTGTTCTTAAACCTATATGATATGTTAATTGCTGGCTGTTCACTGCCCTGAGTCCTTCGGGAGAAGGACAGTGTGTATGTATGTATGTATGTATGTATGTATGTATGTATATATATATATATATATATATATATATATAAAAATAATTGCTCTTTTGCTCTTGGTTTACTGGACAGAGATTTTGAGTCACAGTTATTGACTCATTCATTTAATGGAACTTTATACATCTATCAGCAAAAATTGATTTACTAGTATTATTCAGCATAGACCAAATTCAAATATTTTAAATGAACATTTTCTCTTCTTGTCAGCAATCCATTGGTCTTCAATAATTTTACATACTTCTCTTGACCTTGAACAAAGAGCTTCATATCATGCAGTGAATGGATCAGGAATCACATTTTTTCTCTAACATTAAGTTTTTAGAGATTGGCTATCTTCAAGCTAGTCTATACAATTCTTGCATTATAATTTTTCACACATGTGGAATAGTCTGTATGAATTTATTTATGTATAGTGTAGTCTCTTTATAGAAACTTTGAGTGCTGTGTTAGTTTAAATATTGTCATTCCCTGGTTACATAATTTTTTACAAGGCTCAGTATCTTTTGCAAAACAAGTACTTTCTTTTGCAGTTTAGGCAAACTGTATTTCATGCTAAGTGTAAAAGTGTATTTTTTTCCCTTTAGAATGTTTAGCCTGAAAGTAATTAAAATTAATTGCAAAGCAGGCTAGTTTAAGTGTATGAATATGATTTATAATAAATGCCAAATATGTTTGCATTGATGAAAACTCAAAGTTGGAAACAACAAATTACTATAAAGATTGAACTGATATTGTAAAAGGACATTTCTGGCAAAAGAATGTTTTTTGAAACTCTGTTGAGGGTAAAGTATGTACAAGTTATAGCCAAAATACATTATATAAACATTTCTTCTTTAATTAAGCTTAGCCTATATCTCAAGCTTGTCGTATTTTTAGTTATTCTCTGCACTTTACTTTTTTACAATCTTGGTGCGCTGTTCAATAACGAAAAGTTCTAACAACCACTGCATAGCTGATACAAATGAAAGTATCTTCTGACACCCAATAACCTTAACAGGTACTTGACTTATAATTCATGCATACACTTATTAAAAATAATTATAATGTACAGGTTTGAGATGTATTTATTTGGAATACCTTAGGATATCTGCCTCCAATAGCAAATTTTGAAAATAAAAAACTAGCAGCATACTTCCAAAATGTTATACCAGCACATTTCTTCAGATGCCGTTCAGTGCAAGTCTGCCTAACTTGTGTTATCTGAAGAGAAGTTTATAGTACAGAATACACTTAATTGAATATACTTAATTATCAAGCATCTGTCAGCTCAGTATATTTACAAGCAGAGTCTGCTTTCTTAAATATGTTCCAAATTAAGAAACGAATCCCATTTTGCAATAATTGTATAAATAGCTTGTTTCCCATTGGTCAAAACAAGAAGACAATCCTTAAATTGGTATTTAACTGTTCCATCAAGTTTTACAGCCCATCTAGGCATATAAAATCTTCATCTGCAATTGCACTTTCAGCCAACAATTCTATATATAACTCATCCATGCCAAAACAAAAAGGAAAAAAACCCCACAATATTCAACTGTAAACTTACAATAACTCACCTAATTTTGAAATCCTTGCTCTCAAATCAACAGAAATGAAAGATTAAGATCTTCCTTTCTGGAAAGCCTGGAAACAAATCTTTCATGCTCAGCAAACACCTCCTTGATGAATTTTAAAGCTTTGCCTTGAAGTCACAGCTTCAGTTGAGCAAATGCGATTGGTTAACAGCTCCAATCAGCAGAAACAACAGGAAAAAGGCAAGTTGGGGCTGCCCTGCAATACTGCGGAGACGGAGCTGGAATGACACACAGATGCAAATTGCCTTGAATCGAGCTTTCTGGGGGCAGGAATTTCCACTGCTTCCTTGCCTATCAGAGACTTGCTTTCCTATTTAACTCCAAGGGGCAAAGACTCAATGGTAACAGCTGGGGGTGAAGATTTGATCGCCATGAGACTTTAGGAAGGCCAGTTTTGATTGTAACATGACTTTGCTTGATTTATAAGGGGAAAGTGTCAGGTTTTGCTATTCCTTATGGTTGTATTTTTTGAAGGGAATAATAGAACATAAACCCGTGTTTTTCAAACTTGACAACTGTAAAATATGTGCACTTCAACTTTCAAAATTCTGATTGGGGAATTCTTTCAGCTTTAATAACATTTCACAGACATTTTAATTAGTACTTTGAACCCGTTAAAGGCAGAGAGTGGGGAATCTGGTACCTTCCTGATGTTTTGAGACAATTCTCTCCAGTACCAACTAGCTGAGAAAGCTGATGGGGATTATGGGATCTGTAATCCAAAACTATTAGGAGATCTTGGAAATGCTTCTTGGATGAAAAGCAATATGTCTTACAGAAAAATCAAAGTCCATTTGCTTTTAAAATAAAAGCACCTTTGGGACACATTGGGAGACATATTGTCAGCTTCAAATTTCAGCTTCAGTGCTGAAATAAGTCTGATTTATACAGCTGGGTCAGATGAAGAACTTTCATTAATTCCAACAATCTGGATAGAAGTAGCAAATGAAGGCAGTAAATATTATCTACTCTAATTGTAATTCCAATTCAACTCTTTCCTCCCTCCCTCATCACCTCAGTAACTTTTGTCAAGTGGTATACTGCCTCTGAACACGGCAGAGTCTATTTCAGTTTAGCATCTTGTATACTGCAATTCCGAGACTTGCAGGTCAATCGGATCTCCATATAAGGCTGCAGCCCATGACTGAGACATCTCTCTATAGTGAGGCTTATAAATACTTAAAGCTTTTCATGCTGACTCTTTAGACAAAAAAGCCTTTCATCACTTTATTGATACCAGTAATAAAACAGTCCTTTTGCTCTGACATACAGCCTGAAACTGCACACATATACCAAAAATGAAACAGAGAGGAAGAAAAAAAATGAAAGAATGAAAGAAATAAACTCTCAAAACTACAGTCTTCTTCCAATCAAGATAATCAAGACAGAAAGACAGAAACAGTTCAGGACTGCAGGCTTGAGATAGATATGGAAGGTCCAAGAATTCTGGCCTCAAAAAAAATCAAGAAACAATCTGCGTGTTTTTCTATTTCTGACCTAGAGCTTGATGAGAAATGATCCAATTAGTGGCTTATCTAGTACTAGATTTCCTTGAGCTGTGGGAAGCATTGAGAGGCAATTTGCAAACACCACCCATCCTAGCCAATTATGTGCAGTGCTGAGATGATGACTGACATACCCAATGAGAGTATTCAATTCAACACATTCTAGAAATAGGTGTATCCAGTATATTCCAGCTCATGGAAAGAAATATATCTGTGGTACATCTAACAACTATCCACGCACGTTAACACCCATAGCTTGCAAAAGTTACATTATTTCTTCTTTAACATGAACATTCCTTCATTCCCCAATTCACACTGTTAATTTCCCCTTCATATATAAAGTAGAAAGTTCAACTGGATGGTATTTAATAGCTTTGTGAGAGCTCAGCAAGTGATAGCAGCAGATCATATGTTGTGAACTAATTAAGATGGTCCATTTCCAGAAATGTGAAGGATTCAAGAAATGCTCTGGAAAGTCTATTGAGATTTCAGTTTGAGTTTGTTACCTTGAAATGGAAAAAAGTATTGCTAGAAAGATCTATATTCTCATCAATAAACTGCTTCCTACTAGACCCATGACTAGTAATAATACAAATACCTAAGAATTTATAGTACATTATATGGATAATGCATTACATAACAATCATGTGATTTGATATGGGATTACACATCTAAGCATATAGAAATTGTAGTTTTCTATGAAAAAAGTTGAAATGTGCCTGTCTGAAACTTCAAGCATGTTGCATGATCATACCCTCTAAAAAATAATATTGGAGTGAAATTGTATTCGGATTATTGAAGTCATACTTTCATATATATTCCAGTTTCACAGGTGTTTGGCTTTCCACTACATATTACAATTGATAAGAACCCTACCTGTATACTATAAGCATATGGAAAATACCAGCCTTAGCCAGTTTTACAAGTAGCCAAGGAAGGAGATGATGAATGCTTCATTCATAATGGCCACATGTGGAACAATTGTCTGAGATTGGTATATTAAAAATTCTATCATGTTGAGATCATAAAATGATTCCACTGCTGGCCAGTCACTTAAAGAAGCCACTGCTTACATATTTACAACCAGTACTCTCTAGAAGAAACTATTCTATATCCTTCAAAGCAGAAATCGCAACTACCATTCTTTTTCTGAAACTGCAAAAAAAAAGTGCATACACACGTATGCATACATGTACATAATCAGACAACACAAGACAAAGTGTGACTTTTATTCACTTTAGTTTTGAACTGACCAAATACAGCTCTTCCAATGCAGAGACAATCTTTGCTAGCTGTCTCTTGGCAAAGAGAAGCAAGCCTGGGAATTTCAATTGCTAGAGATAAATCAAGGGCTAGAACTCAACTTCCAACATTTTAAGAAGCATGTGTTAAATTTCTCTGAGATACTTTGATTTTCCCCTGTATATGTGAAATGAAAGTTGCCAATTTTAATTATTACCCAGCAAGCATGAAAATGTTTTTGCAATAATCTTTCATTAATTTTTCAAAATAACATATTTATTTATATAATTTATATAGCTACTCACATCAAGAGCCTCTTGGCATCTTACAAGATTAAAAAGCAACCAATCAACCCCCACAAACCGTAGCCATCTGGTGCCAAAGGATAAATAATTAACTATTAACCACCCATAGTAGTTGTAGGAGAAGGAACGGCAGAATCTGGGCGCAGAGTGACAAGAGGGATAGCTTAGAATCCCTATGTAGTCACAAGCAAACTAAGTCTAATGCCCCTTGAGAGCTGTTGATCCTTATCTAACTAACCAGATGCTGACCATTAGTTGAGAAGATTCCAGTGCATAGGTTTTTACTGTAGCAATAAATCAGCTTAACTGAACCTTCAGCTGTGGACCTAGTCTTTCCTGCCTGACGCTAGCACAACTCATCTCCACCCTCACTCATACCTAGGAGAATAGCCAGGTCTTCAATACATATAAATGTGATTATTTCTCCTCAAACTAACATTTTAAAAATATTTATTAAGTATCAGTCATATTTTAGTGACTTCTCAAAAAGTATGCATTTAAGCTTATTGACATTTGCACATTTACTTTCTCAATTAATTTTTAACTCAATATTAGACATTAGGCTACTTGAATTATGAGATAACCTTAGCCTGTTTACAGCTACTACTGAAGTACTGAGTACATCTCTCACAAGTCTCATTCAAACTAAGCAACAATTTGGGAATTACTTTAGCTGCAATTCAGATACCTGGTCCAGGAGTGTGGGGATTTTTTTAAAAA
Organism: Stegonotus admiraltiensis; assembly: GCA_032468215.1. NCBI lineage: Eukaryota > Metazoa > Chordata > Lepidosauria > Squamata > Colubridae > Stegonotus > Stegonotus admiraltiensis. The sequence goes on from JANHZT010003115.1 coordinate 5,461, forward strand.
CTCCTTTAAATGTTTCTCATACTTAGATCTCCAGACTTTTTTGGATGATAACTTCCATCACTCATGATCATTAGTCATATAGTATTGGTTTGGACTGTAATAACAACATATGGGAATTAAAAACTTACGAAAAACAAGTATCTAGGTCAGTATGGATCTGAAGTAAAGGTTGTCTATTATCTATAGAAAGACGAATGAGCATCCCTATTTTAATATCTACACTGCATACCAGATTAATGCAAACAATGGATATATTTTTGCTAAATTCTACATGAACCAATTGTTCTTAATAAACAAAAAGTAATTAGCCCAAACCATAGTTTAGCATGATGTGTAGACCCATCCAGTTTATCACATAACATGCAAACTATCCCCCTCTATATTCCTAATCAACTTTATCTATTCTGAGAATTTCAGATATGCAGTTATAACATCATCAACTAACCAGGGTATGGTTAGAGCTAATGAAAGTTATACTCCAAAATATATGGTTGAAGAACACTGGATTCACCATCTTTTTACTTTGTCCTAAGTCCCTAATATTTGTAAATCGTCCATAAAGATATTAAAATATACCCTGCCATAAAATGATGCCTGCTAACATAGGAATATTTGCAGAAATTCCTAAAAATGTGATAGTGCAATAACATTTATTTGTAAATTCGTGGTTATGAATTCACTATTGAGAATCAAAAATTATCATTATAAATTCTGATTTAAATCAAGTGATAGAATTGGTTAAGTACTTAGTTCATAAATCATATTAAGTAGAAAATCTATTAAACCCTATTTAAATATACTGCATAGTATCCTTGCTATAGATAAATATGTTTAGAAAATGTACCGTATTCCCTTGGGGAAAGAGGTTTTAACACGTAATTTCTGGATTAAAGACTGCACTATCAGCTAAATAGTGAAATTATTAGTGACAGGTTCACTGAGTTACGGTACTTTTTAGAGGTCACTAGAGTATACCCAGATGTAAATGGGAAAAGAACTGCTCCAAACTCTATTGCTTGATTGATCTGAATTATACAGGGGTCTATTTCAAATACATGACATATTACTATTTTTTTCTCCTCTGCTTCAATGTCAGTGACCTCAATAGTAGATATTCATCAATATTCCCCATGCATATGCTCTGTTGCTGACAAAGAATAACTGTCATTTGGGAACTAAAAATGAAAAACAGAAAGCTTTATTTGACCTTCTCATGTAAGGTGTTTTCCTATACTGTTTGTTTGTTTGTTTGTTTGTTTGTTTGATTTATATGCCGCCCTTCTCCGGAGACTCAGGGCGGCTTACAATGTGTTAAGCAATAGCCTTCATACTTTTGTATATACCTGCTTAGTAGGGCTTTCGCACCCCCCAAGAGGTGTTCTTTTTTATACAAAGTCAGCTTATTGCCCCCACAAACCGGGTCCTCATTTTACCTATTGTCTTCTCTAAGCCCCTTTTCCACAAACCCATCTTCTTGATGGAGTCTCTCAACCTCCAGAACAAATTGTGTAATGGGAATTGGCTTGACAGGTGGGTGCCATTTAATCAGCAAACAGACTTAAATATAGTTTATTAAAGAACAAACTGAAGTTGATAATAGATCCAAAGATAGGATATGGCCCACATATAAAGACAAAGAAGTTACTCAGCTGAGAAGAAAAATACCATTTTGTAGTTCTTCTCCAGGTTCGTTCTCAACTTCAGTTGTAAAAAAAAGTAATGGGGAGGGACTATGATCTACTTTATTCTTTGCTTATAAATCTCACCTTCCCTCTTTCTGCAATAAATGACTGGAAGGTTCATGCTGAAGTTTATGGAACTGCCAGAATTAAATCTAGTCTGGCCAAGATTCCTGAATGAAATACAAATAATGAAGTAAGTGTAGCAATCAATTTCATTTCTTTATCAGCCTGCACCAAATACTCCTACATGAAATATTATCTGTTTTGAAATGGTCAGGAAAACATTGATAAAATTCCCAACCTGGGAATGACTCAATAGATGGATAAAAATGTCAAATCCAATCTAAACATCTGGCTGACTGTGCAAGCAACTATAATAAAACCATCAGCATTGTTATTCTGTTAGATCTATTTGGCTGAGAAAGAATGACTGATCCAAAGCCTTAGGCTTTTATGCCTAAGGAGATCTAGAACTCCTAATTTCCCAATTTTGAGTCCAGCATCATAAGTATATACCAAGTATATACTTGGTATATACTTATGTATATACTTATGTATATATGTATATACTTGGTATATACCAAGGAAATCTGGAGAGCAATGGATTATTAAAAAGTACAAAAAGTGTCAATGAGCATTAAATATTCCTATATTTAACACAATATATACTTACTAAATGTATTATCCAGTCTGATCTCAGAGCTGAATCCTATAAGGCATTTTTGTATATTTGCTACCAGTAATTTCCCCATGAACAAACAGCACAAAAGTGTGACATATATTCCCCATACCAGTGAACCTGGAATACCAAATTGTCCCATCCTTTTGAACCTAGACTTTTCCAGAAACAGGTTACTTGCATACTGCAACTCACAATACAGGGAATATTGCACAATGAATACTGTATCAGCTTTGTTCTTTCTCTTTATTGCCTAACATTTGCAAAGACAAAAAAAAAAGACTAAGTAAGACAACAAATATGCACAGACATTATCAGGTAACAAATTACTGAAATTAGAAGTAAACTGGATTTCTTTTTGACTCTACGCCAAAACAAGGTTGTAAGATACCACTTACTCACTGGCATACAAGATGGCAAAGAATTTAGTTGTTTACAAGAAACTCTGAACCTATTTTTTGCCTGGATTGCTGTTATGGGCAAGCACACATTATTTATTATCTTTTTGGAAAGACAAGTTTATAGCATATACCAAAGACTGACTTATCAAAATATGTACCATCTCAACACTGAATTCAGTTTTTATTTGTGCAATTGGAAAGTCTGGGCAGTACAAATCTCAAGATTGTTTAAAAATCCAGCTGTATTATTTCTTAAAACATATAAGGTAAAGGTAAAGATTCCCCTCGCACATGTGCTAGTCGTTCCCGACTCTAGGGGGCAGTGCTCATCTCCGTTTCAAAGCCGAAGAGCCAGCGCTGTCTGAAGACATCTCTGTGGTCATGTGGCTGGCATAATTAAATGCCAAAGGCGCACGGAACGCTGTTACCTTCCCACTAAAGGTGGTCCCTATTTTTCTACTTGCATTTTTTATGTGCTTTCGAACTGCTAGGTTGGCAGAAGCTGGGACAAGTAATGGGAGCTCACCCCATTACGAGGCACTAGGGATTCGAACCGCTGAACTGCCGACCTTTCGATCGGCAAGCTCAGCGTCTTAGCCACTGAGCCACCGCATCCCTTTCTTCTTCTATTTCTTTTTTCTTATTTCTTAGACATATACAGTAACATTAAAATTAAATAGCACAACGCGTAAAAGGAGCAAAGACTTTCTTGCCTTAGCTAAACAGGATTAGGTAACTGGAATCCATTTAAATTTTAAAATAAAGGAAGAAATTATTTCCCCCTTCCTTTTTCTGAAATGTGCAATAGTGGCTATTCAGCTACCCCTCAATTTAAAGAATTGATCTTTTTCCCTTTCTGAACTTCAGGCCAAATACAATTTAGGGTAAGAACCCAGCAAACTTTAAATTGCTTCTCCTTTTGCCATTGTTGCATGCTGTTTCTAAATATTTGCAATTCCCAGATTACTAAAATGGGCTGAGATGCATTCCTTTGTAGTGCAGATGATTTGCACAGACCTCATGCAGTAGAGAAATTCTCACGCCTTCAAGAAACAAACTGGATTTAGGGGACGCTTTGCTCACATGCCAGGGTAAAGTAATCATGAGGGTCAAAAAGCTCTTTCTTTTGCTACAATTCTAGAGGTTCTAAATCCTTTGCTGGGAAAAAAAAACACCCAGGGACAGAAATATTACTAATACTGCTCAGAACGGTAGTGGTTTTAAAATACTTGCAATCATAATTAAGCTGTACGTAAATTAAAGCAAGTTTATGACAGGATTCTGTAACACAATTGCATGGAAATGAGAATTTGTTGTAAAACCCGTAAGACGACCATGTCAAATTATGATTATTACCAGTCAGAATTGCATAAAGGCATCTGCCTATCAAGTTTTTCTCCTCTATAGCCTGGTTGAAGAGGCAAACTGCCAGACAAGGCTGCAAATTTCTGAAAGTAGCATTTTTTCCGTTATTGAAATTTCTAAATATCGAAATACACTGACTCTCCTTTATCCCCATAATGCTGCATTATTTTGAACGGGGGCTTGTTTTGTGGAGGCAATGCTAACTTATCAGTCATGAGAAAAACAGTAATTGATCTCAACTTAGCTCACAGAAATCTTTATTTTTTTTTTAATTCAAAAGTAAGTGTTTTCCAAAGAGTGTGAAACCTGGAAAAACTTTTACCTTTGAAGTTCTTAAATGGAACGGTGATTTGGAAAAACTCGTTTTACCCCATTAAAATTGTATTTTAATGGGGTATTTTAATAGCTGAGGGGCCAACTTGGTTTAATTGTTTTTTAAATTGTTTTAACTTTTGTATATTTTGTTTTTACTTTTGGCTGTCCACTGCCCTGAGTCCTTCGGGAGTAGGGCAGTATAGAAGTGTAATAAAATAAATAAATAAATAAAATAAATTTTAGCAACATTTGCTTATCTCAAGTTACTCTTATTATTTTAGGAACACAGAATACATTTTGTTCAACTTGTTCTACTCTTAAAATCATCATGCTTGAATGTATTATATTTAAATTGGCTTAGCTGTTTTCCTTAAAAATATTAAATTTATAACTCAATTATTATGTAGGTTATGAAAACATTCTAATATTGCTAAAACAGCATGTAATATATTTCATTCTAAACTTTTACTTTTCAGTAAAGAAATATACAGTAGAGTATTTTCTTCCTTCTCTCTTCTGCTGTGGCTTTCAAAAGGGAGAGTTATCCTTCCCAACAAACTACAGATAGTCAGTGACTTATGACCATAATTGAGCCCAAGCTTTATACTGCTAAGTGAGAAATTTGCTGGGTTTTGCCCCATTTTACAACTTTTCTTGCCACATTTGTTAAGTGAATCACTGCAGTTGTTAAAATAGGAACACCGTTGTTAAGTGAATCTGGCTTCCCCATTGAGTTTGCTTGTCAGAAGTTTGCAAAAGATGATCACTACTCCAGGACACTGCAACTGTTATAAATGTGAATTAGCTGCCAAGCATCTGAATTTTGATCATGTGACTATGGGGATGTTGCAACAGTCGTAAGTGTGAAAAATGGTCACTTTTTTCAATACCGTTGCAACCTTGAACAGTCACTAAATGAACTGTGGTAAGTCAAGGACTGACTGTACTTCCTTGACTTTATTTCTCTCTTCAGGAATATATAGAGTTGCTGACCAATTGTCTGCACCTCTCATCATGTACTTTAAATTCTATTCAGGATAGGAAAAATTCTCCTTCCAACCTCTCCTATGAAGCCCATAAATTCAGACTACCAGACATGGGTTCTTGCACTCTGGATGACCCTTATTTGGCCAAAGGGCTGGATCAATTAACTGGTTATTTTCAGCAAGTTGGTAACCCTACCATGAATGAATCCACGAAGCTCTACAAAAACGGTGGACAGGAGACTGAAGAATGCCCGGCCAACTTTTCTTCCTGTTCTTGGGGAGGTGATACCACCTGTATGGTGAAATGCTCTTGCAAATTCTGCAGATCCTCAGCAAGGGAATGATAATGCATAAATTTTATTGAACACTAAATCTCTAAAAATTTAGCATTTCAGATTATAGATACCTTGGTCTTTGCATTTAATCTTCATTTTGAAAGCATGTCAGTTTAAAAATGGACCCAGAAATACCCCCCTCCCTCCCTCCCAGAACATTTACAAAAGTTATGCTCATTGAATACATTTGAGTCCAGTAAGCCTCACTATTTAGTAAATTCTAGAAATGGGATGTTATACAAATCAAGGGTTAGGATTTGCTCATATGTAGAGCTTAATGTTAGGATACAAAATGGTGGTAGAGTGGAAAGATTACAGATTTAAGCAGATATGGACTCATCAAAACTGCATACAAAACTCCCTGGGCATCCTGTTGTTTGAAAGTATTTAAGGAGATTTAAGCACATCAACCTCAATTTGTCTATAACCCCAGTAATTTTAAACAACAGATTAAAACTAATCATGTAGTTTAGATGCAATAATATATTGAGTTAATTCAAAATAGGCACTTCCTCCCTACGATACAAATAGATGGGGAGAAGGAAAAGGAAGGCTAATTGTGAGACTCAAAAATGCCAGAAGCAGAGTTAACGAGAAATTAAGGAACTGCATCCCTACTTTCAATATTGCAAAACACAGCATTATACAATGTGCATACACATATAGTGCTAAAAAATTTATTGGATTGAATATCAAAAGAACTTTTAACAGCATTTTAGAAAGCTAAGCAATGTCATCAATCCTTTGAAAAACAAGTTTCAGCCAACCCATGTAATAACTGTCAGGCTAAAACTGCTGAATATACACTTACTAATTGCCTAAGCTTTTAACAGAAAGACATTTTAAGTGGGAGAACCGCAAACAATATTAAAATGCTGTGGACAAATTATTAGTAGCAATAAAATATATTTATATACTTTTCAAAATGACATATGGGAGAAATAATTAAATGCACTATTAAATAAAATTATGTCTTAGTTTTCAATCTAAATTAGTTAAATGGGTTTTATTTTCCTGGCTTTTGACCACATTGTTGAAGTATGATACCCAGCATGCCAGTCAAATCTTTAAAAGTACATAATATATTATTTTTCTAGGATATTGGTCTCACCCACATTGTATTTGTTTCCTTGTATATTTTTACAGTTACCATCAAACAAAATTGTTACATGTAAAGTATTTTTTATATTTACATGTTTTAGCAGATCATTCAAATAATACACAAATATTAGCAGATTGTACATATAAAAATGACTACAATTTAGTGTCCTATTTAACATAATTTAGTAGCAACCTTTGGAGAAGTTCTTACAGTTTACATTTCATGTTTCCAGGAAGAAGTTCATTCTGAAATCTGAATGATTTTATCTGCTATTATGGTCTGAAATTTTGCATAATATGGCACTTCTGATTATTCTTCAAAGTATCTGAAGGCAGGACAAGAAGTAACAGATGGAAATCTATCAAGGAGAGACCCAACCTGGAACTGAGGAGAAATTTCCTGACATTGAGAACAATTAATCAGTGGAACAGCTTGCATCCAGAAGTTGTGGGTGCTCTAATACTGGAAGTTTTTAAGAAGAGATTGGACAACCATTTGTCTGGAATGGTATAGGATCTCTTCCTTGAGCAGGGGGGTTGGACTAGAAGACCTCCAAGGTCTCTTCCAACTTGGTTATTTTGTTACTTATTATTCTTCCTTTTTCTAAAAGGGAATAGGTCACCTTAAAAAGCCAATTCCTATCCAATGGTAATAGGTAGTGTTCAGGGATGGGTTCTGCTTACCTTTATGCAACGGGATCACATGCGCGCGCTCGCTTCTGCACATGCGCAGATTGCTGATGACAAAATCCCGAGCAGTGGGTAGGGCCTCTCATTGGTTTTACTACCAGTTCTTGCGAACTGGTCCGAACCGGGGGCTCCCACCACTGGTAGTGTTGGGAGGAATCAATCCATATTACAAAGGTATCATAAAACATAAAGATTATGTTTTTATTCTAGAATTGCTGGGAGCCTTGTGATACCAGAATCTGCTTACAGTCAATTCCTTACATAGCATTCTGATTTTTGATTTAAATGCAGCTGAAAAGAGATCAAAAAAGAAGGAAGAGCAAAGTAGTGGAAAACCAGGCATTTGTGAGCATACAAGCACATGGCTTACTTTGCTTAACATGCGACATATGCCAAATTATTGTAGTTTTATAAACCTTTGTTTAAGTCTTAGCCTGTGGCATGGACTCGGCTATTTTTGTATTCCATAAAGAAAGATTAAGCCGCCATCTAACCAGATACATTTAGAAAGATCAAACTCAGTTTTCACTCCTCATATTAACCAACTCAAGCAGCTGAATATGAATATACTGTTTTCCTTATAAAATTCAAACTTTCACTGCATAGGTTTGCCAATGTGGCAGAATACTAATTGCATTCAGTCAAAGATTACTACGGTAGCCAGCCTCACCCACTGAGCTAACTCCAAGTATCAGAAGGCAGAAATGGGACAAAGAGATCCTTTGTCAGTTTTGCTGATGAGATGAAAAAGTAAACTTTATTAAGAAGGTGTTAAGTCTGCTGGTTATCATCTACTGCCTATCTCCAATTATGTCTGCTGCCATCCCATGAATTCTGACAGAGTGGATATGCTTCATATCGACTCAGATCTGACCACTACTATTATCACAAAATGGCAAACTGAGGCAACAGAAGGTATAGCAAGATCTGAAGTTTTTTTTTTCTTATTGCAGTGAAGTGCTACAATAACAAATAACTTTTAAGAAACCTATGAAAAAAAGAGAGTGGATGGGAGTGAGAACTACTGCTATTACTTTTAACAAACACGTTTCCATTTGCATCTCACTGAAAGCCCTTTGCAACTGTATCCAATTTCAAAATTGCTAAGAAGGCGAGAAGAATAAGAAAAGTATGTGGGGTGAGAGAAAATTTAATAGCTTTCCTCTGCCGCCCCTCTCAAATCTTCAAGGAAAAATGCCCTAGAAGCAGATCCTGGGGGCCTTGTGAGGTTGAAGATTTCTACACAGCCTCTAAGGCTTAGGAATTTTACTCACACCTACCCTGGCCTTTGAAAGCACAGTTGGAATTTTCCTATTTTAGTTGGCAAACTTGCATTCAGAGGAAAACTGGATTATTTCAGGCTTGGAAATCTTTAATTTGATTTCTTTAAGGGAAAGAAATTAAGAGATTCAAATTAATAATACATTTTTGGAAGCTGTCAATTCTGATTTATTGCCTAAAGAGTACATCTCTTGAAATTTAGATTCTAAGAGTTTTGACATTCCTAAGCATTATGAAGCACATTATAGTTACAAAGGAAACAAAAGTAAGCAAGTGGAAATTTCAAAAAAATGGTTCAAGCATGCATGAGAATAATGAAAGACCATACAGAACAGATTATTCAACCTACCAGTTAATGTCAAAACTGGAACATTAATATCTGCATGTTTAAAATCCAAATATACTGGAAAGATAAACAGGTCTATCAAAAACTAATTCCATTTTTTAAAATACAAAATAACGTATGTGCCACTAATATAAAGACATAATTGAAATGTAATTGAAATTATAACACAACATAAATATTAAATACTTTAGGTTTGGCTTTTAGAACTTACATGAAATGTTTAAGCTCCAATAGCATTCATCTTATATAATAGCTTATAAGGCATCATAAAGCTAAATAAGTGAAGATTTTTGCTTCTTAGCAGTAAAGCAAAAAAGATAGATGATTAAATATAGCAAGTGTATCAGGTAATTAATTATTCAGAAACTATATATACAACAGACTTGGCCAATATTTTTCTATAATGAGTATAAACTTTATATATTTTGTACAAGCATATGTTTGGTAAAAACAAGTCTCTCTCAGAAGTTAAGTATAGTTGTCTGTTCAGTGGCAAGCAGGTTAACAATGACTTCCTAGCAAAGCCCAGAGTACAACAGCTTATTTCATATGACTCATCCATTTTACACTCTTTCTTTACTCATCCTACATTTTGTTTTTAATCCTTTGCCCCAATCTAAAATCCCGTGCTTTCATATCAAATTTTGCTGATTTCTCTAGATCAGCAAAAAGCCACATAGTACCCTAAAACAGTCATAAGCTATAATCAGCATGCCAACAGTAAGGGATTTGGAAACCTATGGGAAGCAGTAAGTTGTCAGTTCCCAGTTTTGATCTTGCACTTTTTTCTATTCTAATATTGAGAATATTTCATCTCATTTCTGATCTATCTCATATGTTTCAAGAAATTTTTATGCAAATGAATATTTCTAAGCCTGCAGATTTGTTGATATGTTCAATTCATTATAAATAATGGGATTTAAGTGACGCCCTCTAGCAGGCAGCAGAGTTTTAAACTCGTTAGAAAATTTATTTCTCCATTATTTGTGAAAAATACAGATACCCGCATGTATCATTTTAGAAAATTATCCCGGATCCAAACTCCCCAACTTTCTTATATCAGAAATCTTGAATATGGTAGCACCTTTTCCAACTAACAACAGATACATCTGGTGAAGGCAAGTGCAGATCATGGTAACTTATTCTTTTTAATAAAAGTTCTAGTTGGAAAACATACCACCAGAGTTCTTTTGATTTTTAACAATCATCGATCAACATGCCTCTCTTCCTAGAAATTCTAACACAAGGTATCTCTGAAAAGATGTCATCCTCATTTTAAAATAAATAAGCATCTTTTTAAAAATTGCTTTAATGTACAGATTTAACTTAAACTTGTTATTTGCCTCATTACAATGTTCTGAATTAGCTTGGGTTGTTATCCCAGAAAGTTAGTTCTGCGTGGGGTGCCCAAAATTTCCAGTAACAATTAGCACATTATACCATAATTAGTACATTGCCTCCAAGTTCCTCTTTTCCCAAGCTGTGGCCATTTGACATGACTGCAAATCATATATATGTATATTTCAGCATACATCTATTCCCAGCACTTATGACCTTCAGGTTCCCTTTTCATGCAGTTGCCTTGTCCCATGACATCGGGGGTTTCATTAGAGGAAGCATTTTCTGAGAGTTTTACTAACTAACCTGTTTTCATTACCTTTTATGCACTAGATTGATTGAAAAATGACTGCAAATAATAATTCCCAAGAGAAACCAGAGTTTTGGAGGGAGGGGGTGTTTTGATCTTTCCTTCATTATCACTTGACCAATTGGGGCTGGTAAGAATGCTGGAATTTTGAAAGCATGCTTGTTGCACTGACAAGATGGCTGTCAATTGGAAAATGGCCTCTTCATAAAGACAAATTGATATGGCTAGAAGAAAATTGTCTAATAATCTAAGTAGAAGATGGGACATAAATCTAATTAGTAAAGCAATGACGCAAAACCATGCTTTTGAACTTAAATTTTCTGTTTTCAAAAGCTTTCCACAAAAGATAAACAGATCAGATTGGTGAATTGATCAACAATCAAAATACAAGCCAAAAAATTGTTTTCACTAGCTAGGCTAGTAAGAACTTCTAGAAGCTGAACTCCAAAATTTCCAAAGGCCAACAGGTCGGAGATAGCTAGTTTAGCAAATCAGCTTGAATTTCATTGATTGCGCTTTTTTAAGTGTTTGCTTCAGTGATCAAATCTCTCTCTCACCTCACTGAAATCTCTTCATGCTTCTACCATGCACTGTAATCTTGTGCACATTAAAGGTAATTTAACATCTTGCTTAGTGACAGTTTTGAGGCACTGGCATGTAACTGGGTTGCAACTGATACCACTGTTAAATACCTCCCCAGCAAAGTTGCGTATTAACTTCAAAATGCTCCAGGATTAAATATGTTTTTGTTTCAGTTACAGGGCTAATGAAAACCAAATGGTGGAATTTGTTTTAGCTCGTGTAATGCTTAAGGGATTTCACTTAAAAGAGAAAAGTCTGAATAAACTTCCATTTACTCAGATGAATACATAGCCAGCATTACACTATCCAGAGATATGACTAACTGCAGACAAAATTTAATGCAGAGAGAAATATTTAAGACCCTAATTGAAATTGCTTCAGCCACATAATATAAAACTTAGGACAGTTATTATTTTCAGGGTAGTTTTTATTGCCTATAACTGCAGGTCATTTAAATAACAAAGTAAAATTAATAAAACATTTCCAAATAACCACTTAAAATCTTGCATGCCTGCTCAGAAATAAATTCAATTCAATTTATCATTATTTATACACCAATAGGTTTGTATAAAGCTTGTATTTCTTCTGGTGAAAAAAGAAATACAAGCTGAACTAAGCTTATAGTAAAACCACATTCTCAACAAAATGTGATGGTATCTTTTACAATTTCTGTTGCCATAGCTTAAAACTTTCAGAATGGGTCCACCTGTTTCCGACCAGTGTTAAAAATGATTCAATTGTACTGACAGTGACAGCTGTTGTAAACAATCAAATCTGAGTACAGGAAATTTGTGTTTAAAAGGTCATTTTAGACATGCATTAAATAATTAAATAACTTTAAACAGCTTCCAAGAAATGCAAACACCCCATTGCAAGGACCATCAGAAAACTCTATTAATTACAAAAAGAAGAAGAAATAACAAGAACAATCCTCCCACTGAGGATGGAAAAAAACACGCATGTAGGAAAATAACGTTGCCCCTTCTAACTAAATACTTAACCTTGTGAATTGTGAGAGGGAAGGTAATCCTTGAAAGTGTTAAAGTAGATACATTTTTTGGAAGCCCTGTTCAGCTACTCCAAAGGCCATTCCTAGTTACTAGAAGGCTGCTGCTGAGCTGAAGTGGCTAAGTACAGCCTCTGAAACAGCCATCTCAGCTTTCCCAAGCACATAGTACTCTGAGGAGAAGAGTTTCCCTTGCACTAAGATATTTTTCTGACCTGGCCCTTCTCTTTTTTGGAGCATGGCTTCTAGCAGATACACAAACATGTATGCTACACTGAGGGAAATTTATTGGACAGTAAAATCTACAGAACTGAATTCAGCTGGAGTTAGCAACTAAAGGCTGACCAAATGGGGAACCTTAAAAAGAATATTGCACAGGCCTTTTGTCTTTTATAAATTTTTTTTATGTCTGTCCCTTTGTTAGCATCTTAAATTCAAAAATCTTTAAATTTTTCCTTTAAGCTGGATGAGGCGCAGTCGAATGCATTTAGTCTGACAAGCAAACTTGCAATAAAGTAATAAACTGCAAAACATAAAAGTACCATGAAATGTCTTAGTTAATTGGAGACCTTTGACAATGTAAGCACCTCATCCGTGTGGTCAACTCCTGTTACTGCTGTTCCCCAGCATCAAGTGTTTCTATCACCCAAGTCTCTGATTCCAGTATTAACATTCAGCAGGGATGTGCAGTGTATTCTGATAATTAGAATATTAGGACTGTGAAAACAAACACATTTGCATGTTTGTAAATCTACAGAACTTGCCATTTTGCTGCAAATTCTGTACATTTACAAACATGCAAATGTGTTTGTAAACAACAGCCTGTCACAATTTACCTTTCCAGGCCATGTTGGGCAAAATTTGTACTCAGTTACCAGTAGCCAATTAAAGAAAAAGCATCATTCTCCTAAAACATATATTAACTCTCATTAAAAAACAGAAAAATATGTTAGTGTCTTTAGAATTGCCATGGAGTCATATATTTTCCCTATGCTGGCATGGCTGCATTTCTACATTTACACTGTTAATTAGTCTATCAAAGCAGGATCCCATGGGGCTAAAAGGCAGGACAAGTTATATATGCCCTCCGATCACACAGGCTTCCCATAAAGCAGTGAAACATTACCACATCTGCAGAAGCCTGAATTGAATTTTTTTCCATTTGAGGGAAAATCCAAGATTGCAATGGGGGACGGTGGGAACTTTAAAAAATGGCAAGCATCCAATCACAGTGTCATCTGATCTGCAGGGAACTTGATTTGCTTCAATTGAGCATAGAAGAATCCAAGAGCATTGCAGAAAGAAAAGCACTGTAATGATTTTTTTCCCCAAACATAACATATTCTGAGTGTTCCTTATGCCTTTAACGTTATTGTAATTTCTCAAATTCACTTTTAATTTAGATTAGCATGTGCATCTCATTTTATAGGTAAGGGGCACAGAAAAAAAAAAGCCTGCCTTTTCCATTGAAATACTGAATACCACCACTGAAAAGTCCTTTTCCTTGACTGCCACTTAACATTTCTTAAAAAGCAGGAGTATCCCTCTTCCATAATTTAAAATCAGGTCACATTCATATGGAAGATGATCTTTCAAATAGATTCTTTTGGTGATGACACAATGTATGCATCCAGGACAGACTTTTCATCCTGATGATGAGTATTGTCAATTGAGTGGATATGGGCATTTTCTTAGAAAACTAAATGCCACTGAGCTTGTGCTTATCCATATAAATATTTGTTTCTATAATTATGCCTGATCACTTACTCATATTCTGCACACTTATCTCATTGTTCCTAACCTTTTTTCCTTAAAGCTATTTGTGTATCTCTTTCAGTATTCAACTCTTTTGTAAATCTGTACTGTAGTCATAAGCCTGCTCTGGTCATGTAATTTTCCAGTCAGCAACCACAACACTTAGTTACCAAGACATCAATTGTGGTTGCTAAGTGAGAACTAGTTGTATAAAAAAATGTGGTAAAAGAATAATTTGATGTCTTTTCACAGATCTTTATAAAGGTCATAATTAAAAAGGCATGTTAAAATATATTAATTTCCTTGGAATCAGAAGAGCAACAACAATATCCCCCTAGGGGAATATTGGCATATGGTACTTAATTTTTGCTGTTATTGTTCAATAGCTAAGTCATGTTTGATTCTTCGTACCTACCTGATAGGGCGGATCAGTGTGCTGTGTCTGGCCCTGAAAAATCCTTCCTCAGTAAGGATTTAAGAAGTAAGAATGTACAATTATCTTTCAGGTTATCAAGAACTTGTGTCTAACAGTATTTCTGAAGCTCTGAGAGAGTAAGTTGCCTTCAGACTGATATCTGATGCCAATCTTTATAACACCAACTTTATGGCCCAACCACAGTCCATAGTTAATAAGGAATCTACAAGCAGTCCAGATGTTCTTAATTTTGATTCTAACTTTTTGTTATGGTGAAAGACAATTGTCAGCCAAGACAAGCAGTAGCAACACTGAAAAAAGAAATCTGATCTTTAGCCACTATGCCAATCTCCCCATCATTTCCATGCCCCATGTTCAATTTTGGCCATCTAAACTCAAGCCTAAGTACTGCACTGAAGGTCCAGCAAATAAAGACCCTAAAAACTTGGGTTTATACTGTCTCTAGGATTTTCTTCATTTATAGGCCAACCTGAGGTACAGTGAGTGTTTGGGCTAGGGTTATAGTTGTAAAACATTCTGGTGCTGTGCACTTTCTTTGGAATAAAAAAGTCTCTCTTGATAGTTGTATAGATTTTGGGGTGCCACTTAATATATTGCTTAATATATTCATGATTTCCAGATTGCCAAAAGCAATTTACAGCAAACTTGATGAAAAGGCGATCATATTGATTCCTACTGATTTTAAATCCATCTTAAAACAATACAGAAATTATATCCAACAATACCGCTTAGCTATCAGAATGCTCTTTCAATCAATGGAATTAAAGCAAGTTTTGCCAAATCTCTTTCCCGTGTATCACTCTTGTCTTTTTCTTTCTTTCTTTCTTTCTTTATTTTGTCAAGCATATATAAGATAACAGGTAAAAGTATAAACATAATTTGAATACATGAAAATTCTTGGAACTGATTTGGGAACATGGGAGCTACAGAGAGAAGGTAAATTGTTGGAAATTATCTCTTTCTCCATTCCTTGGCCTGAAGGGGGAAAAATCCCATCAGCAAGGGACAATAACAGATTCAATTCAAATTAGGGGTCTTTGGTATTCATCAGTGTTGATGTTTAGGTAATGAAACATCTACAAAAAAACAACCAAGTTCAGAGAGCACCAAGGACTCCTCATTTTAACCTTGACTAGAAATGTTCTCCTCTATTGGTATCAATTCAAATTGTTTCAAACGGTTGGCCAAAAAATGGCTTCTTCTTTAATTCTTCTGAATCTTTAATTCAGCTTCTCGGTCAAACATTATCCTTGTAAATTTAATGACATCAGAACTACATGTTATTAGATTATATCACCCTTTAACTGTCACCACTGGCTACACTGACTTAGAATGATAGGAATCTAACAACTGGAGAACCATCCATCTTTAACCCTTGCTCTGGATTAACACTTCAAAGTTTTAAGAATAGGTAGCAATGGAATCACAAAAGAAAAAGGGGATTCTATGAAACTTACTGAATTATCCAACAGCCTTCCAGAAATTTGCTAAAAGCCTCAATGCAGGAAATTATATGTGAGAGATAATACAAAAAATAGAGAAATTGTCATCTGAACCAAAAGACTAAGGGTAGCATCCAACATTAGGTGGATTTCACCTAGCTTCCCTAGTCAAATCTGATCTTGAGGAGAATTGGGAGTACCTAGAGGGAGAGGAGAGAAATAAGCTCTTCTGCAGGCAATTCAGCTTCAGGAAAAATGATTACTGTACTGTCATCAAATCTATACAAAGAAGTTCTGCTTAAGGTTCCCCTTTTAATAGCTTTCTTTAAAAACAGCCAACTGATCTGAAACAGCTTTCTTTGTATTTTGCTAGTCACTCTGAGAACATATACTCCAGAAGGCTATCAGTAGTAAATCACAGACATTTTTATGTAGTGCTTGAAGGGGAGGAGGGGGATAACTTTGGAGCCATAAATGCTCTAGGGGCAAAACAGTATTTAGATATGAATGTGTGCCAATGTGAAAACCTATATTTTAAGAACACTTTTGGATGAAGAAGCACTCATTATGCACAGGCATGCCTGAAGCCAATACAACACATTAGAAAGCAAGCAGGAACAAGTTATGGGGAGACAGCAGTCTGCTTCATGAATGCCTCATTCCAAGAACTGCAAAGGCTACATTTTAAAAACTATTTAGTAGGAAACAAGCACCGATGTTTGTGTGTGTGTGTGTGTGTGTGTGTGTGTGTGTCCATCCATCCCAGTGCTGCTCAGTAATTTTGAAGCGGAACTGGAATTCAGTGGAATCTGAAGCCCAGGAGCAGGAAAGTGAGAGAAGACAGATTTCCTGCAAAAAGAGAAATACACTAAATCAGAAGGCCCACAAAGATGCAACTATTAAAATAAATAATAAATTGGGGTTTAAGGGATTTGAGCCAGCAAAAAGCAGCTCAGTTCTTTTGTGGAAGGGAGCACAGGGGTCTACAGTTGCTTTCAATGAGGTGGAAAGCCTTTGTGTTAAAAGTACAGGCAATCCTCGACTTACAACAGTTCATTTAGTAACCATTCAGTTACAACAGCATTGAAAAAAGTCACTTATGACCGTTTTTCACTTCACACCCCTGTGGTCATGTGATCGAAGTTCAGATGCTTGGCAAGAGATTTGTATTTACGTCAACTGCAATGTCCCAGGGTCATGGGATCACCTTTTGTGAGCTTCTGACGAGCAAAGTCAATGGGAAAGCCAGATTCACTTAACAACCTTATTACTTAACAACTGCAGTGATTCACTGAACAACTGTGGCAAGAAAGGTGGTAAAATGGGACAAAACTCACTTAACTGGCAACAGAAATTAAGGGTTCAATTGTGCTCGTAATTCAAGGGCTATCTGTGTATATATTTTTGTAGAACTTTTTTTCTCTAGTATTCTTTCTCTCTTTTCTCTCGCTCGCTCTTAGTGTCAGTCTGGACACCAGGTAACTGCCTGGACAAGTCTCTGAAGTTTTCTTGGCAGGGTTTATTAGAAGTAGTTTACCATTGCCTACTTCCTAGGGTAGGGGTCAACAACCCACGACTCTGGAGCTGCATGTGGCTCTTTCATCCCTCTGCTGAGGCTCCCAGTCGCCACTTGGCTCCACAATTGATAGGGCTTTTGGTTAGGATAGGTAGAGGAAAAAGGACACTGCATTAGGAGGACACTCTGTGGTGGGTGAGCCAGACTTCCAGTTGGCATAGAAAAAAGGACGCCGCACTAGGAGGAGACTCTATGGTGAGGGAACTGGACTTCTGGTCGGCTCCAGAACTTCCGGTTAGGACCTTTGTGGTTCTTTGAGTGTTTAAGGTTGCTGACCCCTGTCCTATGGCCAAAAGAGAGGGCCTGGTCTGTGGTTACCAGGCTGGCTTTGTACCTAAGGCATGACTCAGAAGTTCTAGCCTGATGCCTTAAGTACTAAACCAAACTGGCTCTCTTCTTCACATAGTGATTTCATAATCAAATTGCTGACTTGACAACCTTATCTAATCTAGCCCCTTCCAGAATTCCAGTAGTTGAATCATATTTCTTTTCATCCCTAACGTTCATGTGCTTATAGACATTATATAATTCAAAATAGGCAAAATCCACAAAAGTGGGGAAATTACTTTTGGTAATTGCAGCATGGAACTTTAGAAAATAGTGTTCAGGTTCAAATGCATTTTCACAATATACAAAAGTCAATCAATTCTTTTCCTCTATTCACATCTATACACATATTAACAGACCACTACCAAGTGATACGAGCTACTAAAATACAAGCTCCAGCTTAATAGTAGTCTTCATTCCCTGTCTGATTGCACAGCTTCTGCACCTTAAACAAGAGACTTGCAAAATTCTATACAGGATAGTAGGGATATGAATGTTATTAATAGATTAAAAGGGTAACATAATTATAATTGGACCTCATTTTGATCTACCTATTTTCCTCCATTTCCTGTGGACCAATATAAAAGCAGTCTTATTCTAATAATGTCTGTCTCATGTCTGTTTCACTGGAACCACTAAGTACAATCCTGGATTAAGGCTACAGAGGGATAATTGCAAACTATGATTTAAGTAGATTTATTAAATAAATCATTTGTGTTTATATATACATATAAACAAACAAACTCTGGACACTAATTCACAATGTGGGCTTTTCACTGTGTGTTATGTTCTTTGCAAAGCAGAGCTTTTGATTTAGCATGCTATGCAAACACAACAAAATCAATTCATTTGATAAACTACACAGCTTAATCAACTGGGCCAGTAAGATCAGAAGACAAGAGACAGACATGACAAGTTATTAATAATATCCCAGCAACTATTTAGAAAGTCAATCAATACATGAGTTGAAAATGGGATCCCGCATTTAGGCACGAGGAAAATCTAAATATTCAAAGACTCACACATGCAACGTATTTAGAAATCAATACCCTTTCTAATACTTGCGAGCATTTTAATATTTAAAAGCAGTGTTAAAAGTGCATTTTTAGAACCCTGCATCACTTACCTTGACTGCTACGGATACAATTCGATCCCTGTCGAAATCTACACTTCTTCGAAATCATAAAGCTCAACCCAGAAGTGTGTCCCTAGTTGCTAACCAGCATCTAGGCCGCAGCAAGTATTTAAAAGACGATTATTAAAAGCTTAGCAAGGGGGCTAAACACTGACATAGATGTAAGGTTGTGGCTTGGGCAATATAGCGTGGTGGTACAAAACTACTGCTGGGATGAAGTTGCCTTCAAGGCACCGTATAAGCACCGTATCTGGGCTATGTTCTAAGGAACGATCGGTGGCGATGTCCTGGAGATGGAAAATACATGCCAAAAGCAAGCCTCATCCACTGTTAAAAGTCTGCCCACCGTATTAGAGTAAATAAAGCCCTCCGAAACAGTTCTTTGCGCCTCGGCTTCGGGACTCGTTCCGGGGTAAAGGATCAACGTTCCAAAACTGAGCGACTAGCCCAACTGAAAGTGAGAGGGGGGACACGGACTCGCCAGTATTCCACTGCTATTTCCAGGTCTCTTTAAAAAATAAACCAGTCACGTCCAAGAAGCATAGCATTATCTTTGTCCATGTTTTACCGCCATTGACCGAAGAGGGTGGTTTTTGTTTTCCCGACCTCTTCATTTTCTTTCTTTTTGTTCCCCCCCGCCCTTCCAAGAGATAATGGCACCTCCTAGAATGCTGTTTTATGTTTGCGGAAGGGCTTCACTTTCAGTCGGCTTCCGCTGGGTGGCGATAGTGTGCAGTATTGAAGGTGGAGTTGCGCGGGAGGGAGGCTGAATCTGGAGGCCTGTGGTTAAGAATGACCAGGCACTGATGGGCGATAAGGAAAAATACCGCATACGAGTTTAGGTAAGGCTACAGAAATCTGGAAAATCGCCAGACTGTAGCAAAGAAATACAGAAAACTTTTTACCCTCTGCTGCCATTTAGTGATCGTCTGATGATTGCATCCCAAATTGAGATAATCCTTCCTTTGGCATTTAAAAATGGGCTGTACATGTAGTCCTCAATTTACGACCACAATTGAGCTTTATGTTGCTAAGTGAAACATTTGTTCAGTGAGTTTTGCCCCATTTTACGACTTGCCACTGTTGTTAACATTGACATTGTTAAGTTAGTAACATGGATGCTAAGTAAATCTGGCTTCCCCATTGATTTTGCTTGTCGAAAGGTCGCAAACACCGATCACATGACCTCAGGACAATGCAACCGTCATAAGTAAAAGATGAAAGATCATCTTCCATATGAATGTGCACTGATTTAAAATTATGGAAGAGGGGTGTTCCTGCTTTCTAAGAAATGTTAAGTGGCAGTCAAGGAAAAGGGCTGTTATGGATTGAGTGTTATGCAGACAGTATGGCTGCGTTATGAGAAAACCACTTCTCATAATTGATTTAATCGGAATTTAACCAATTGATTTAACTCAATGATTCCAGTTTTCTGGGTTTTCATGATACCGGAACCAAAGACAGTCCACTGGTTTTGTTAGACTAAACTATGCTAGACTAAACTTATGGTAATTTGTGGTTCAGATGGCAATCACAGATCATATATGTTAAATGCTTCAGTGACTGTAGCAAACACAGTGGTTAATTCTGAAAATATATTATATGCTAGACTATAACAATCTGGGCAACCTAGCACACAGTACATTGTTCTCCAGATGTTACAGTAATGAATTCCAGCTCTCATTAGTCCCCATCCCACCAATACTAAGGATGATGACATTTGCAATCCAACCATATCTGTGGGGAAAGCCAGTTGAATATCTTTCTGCTAGAAAAAGGGAAAATATATTTACCAAATTATGTTACAGTATCTAACTACCTTATCAGATGACTTTTCTATGTAAACATTTTTTTCAGATGTACCTTATGTAGTAAGCAGTGATTCTACTTTAGTGGATTCCTTAATGCAGTAGCATTTTTTTTATTAACAAGTTTTATAAGAAATACAAACATTTTATCCCCCCCACCCCTCCCTCCTCC
>JANHZT010003115.1:68086-78784 GCA_032468215.1 Stegonotus admiraltiensis
TTCTTTCTTTCTTTCTTTCTTTCTTTCTTTCTTTCTTTCTTTCTTTCTTTCTTTCTTTCTTTCTTTCCTTCTTTCTTCCTTCCTTCCTTCCTTCCTTCCTTCCTCCCTCCCTCCCTCCCTCTTTCTTTCTTTCTTTCTTTCTTTCTTTTGTCCTTCCTTCCTTCCTTCCTTCCTTCTTCCTTCCTTCCCATGGTAAATTTTGACACCTTGTATTTTTGGCACCTGAAAAAAAGGTGTTTTCTTTTTCTGGCCATGTAAAATCATAAAAGTTCAGTTACATAGAAAATATTTTTATTTTAGAAGGTTGTTCTTAAAAACTGATTTAAGTTTCTGAAAAGATAGAATTTCATTGGAGCTATAAAATTCTGCATGAAATCTGAAATGTGTGTGCTTGTTTGGTGGTAGCTGACAAATCTAGTGCTCAAGGAATTTTTAAGGTTTTTTAGAAAAATATAAAGTGGGTATAAAGATTCACTTTGTTAATTTAATGTGTTTAATAAGGTATTTTCATTAGTAAACAGTGAAGTGCCTTGTTGGGGATAGGATCACTTAGAAAAACATTACTGTAGCTGAGGCTAGCTGTAGTGTTTTAGTTTTTTTAATATTTGTGTTGGGTGCGGTTCCTGAGAAACAGTTGTGAATAATATTTTTTGGTATCTTGCCACAATTCAGAAGAGGCTTTTACTTTAAAAAATTATCTCTAAAACTTTCTAGAAAATCTGTACAGAATACTTTCATTCTTCAACTCTCAAGTGCCTTTTAATATATCCTAAAACTTTCTGGTTCATAACAAAGAAGTTGCCAAATGCAAGGAGCAATATTTTTTTAAAGACAAAAATATAATCTCTTAAGCATACTTGCTAAACTGAAAAAGGAAAGTAGGCTGAAAGCTCAATTACCTTTGCTTTATTGTAAGGGATAAGTGGGTGATAATGCGATAGAGGAAAATAGTATCTTCATCCTTACTGTACAAAGTTTCTGCTTTCATATATATATAGATTCACAGTAATGTATGAAAATGTGTGTCTTCATAATGGAGTCTGCTGTATGGCATTCTGTTTCCAGACCTTTTATATCACAGTGCTGAAGTTGCATTAAAAAATAAACATATTTGTGCCTGTGTGACTGGGAACACAGGAAACTTGAATGTGACAAGCAGTTTTTGGGTGCACAGTTTTGATTTTGTGTGCTTGCTGCCTATAGAAGCTATGTCAAGGACTTGGTTTTCTTTTTTCTGTTCTACCTATTGAGTTGCAGCTACCTCAGCCATATATCCTTAACAGGTTTTTTTTTACGTTTCATATAAAAATATTAATACAACAGGTAGCATCAAATTAACCTGTCTTTCCTGTGTTGCAGAAAACGTTAGCTAAGATTGCAACATGCTTGGAACTCAGAAGTGCAGCTTTGCAGGTATAATTCTGGTTTCACCTGTGATTTCTGGTTTCTTTATGGGTTTCATTAAATATTAAAAGCTTAACACCTTTTGGAAAGATCTGACTCAGGGGCATGTATCCTACTCATCTTTCTGTTATGCGTGATTCATTACAGTGTCTGGGTCTAAGACAATAGAAAAATTAAGCAGTGGCTTACAATATGAATCTTAAAAAAGAATTTGACTTTGGAACAATATAAAATGCTTTATACTGATAGTATTAAAAACCAGTATAAAAATGTTTATACTGGTTTCTCTAATCTTTCCATTGAAGCAACTTGAAAGTTATAATACTATAGTTATCTTCTCCCTATCTTCCACTAAGCTATGTAATATTCACAAAAATTCTATTGCCACTCGCATCCACCAAAGAAAAATGTTTCCTGTTAGCAAAGGGAATTGAAGCTGGTCAAGAATGAGTATGAAATCTGGCTTTATTGTTCCTTTTATTCATTATTTATTTATTGCAGCATTAACAATATATACCACTATATTCCAATACAACTCCAGAAAGGTAGAACTAGAGCAGTGTTTTGCAATCACTTCGCTCCTTTCCTAATGGATGATTCCAGTTAGTGGGAAAGAGAGGAGAGGAGTCTGTGGCTACTCTCTTGGGGAATGCTCTAGGAGTCACACACACCCCTTTCTGCCAGCCTCTTTCCTTCCGCTTAACATTTATAAATTATCATTATATATCAACTGATGGTCTGGGATCCAGCATCATCAATGGACTAAAGATATTCAGCTTTACATCATTATCTCAGGTCAGGCTGGTAATAAAGTACAATCCTCCTGGAGACTTTAAGATTCTGGATGGGAAAGAAGAGACTTAAACAGAATTACTGTTTGTCCATCAAAGCCCTCTGTCTGCTCCAATGGTATCTCTAAATGGGTCCTCCTGGACTTGTGGTTTTTGCTGGAATACCAGGTAGAAGTTGTAGTCAGGGAAGTCTTTGACTAGCTTTGGCTGTAGTACCAGTTGTAGCCCTATCTGGGATAGGAGGACATTGCTACAGTGACCTGTCACTTGACACCACCTGTTTAAACTACTGCAATGTGCTGTATGAGACACTGCCTTTAAAAACCACTTGGAAGCGGTAGTTGGTTGAAAATGAGGCAATCTGTGACTTTCCCAGTGGGAGCACATTATACTAGTGCCATGGGCTTCTGATATGGCACCAGGTTATCAGCAGAACCACATTCTTCCATTGCATTTCATCTACATGAAAAAAGCTGCTAATGATTCCCCATTTTAGGGCAGTGAAGGGAACTGAGGTTTGGAGTCACCGGTCTTTTGGAATGGCCTCCTAGTTCAAACCAAGTTCATGCTGAGGGTCATGGTGTCACCTTGATTAGGTTAATAGGCGCTCTGTGTGTGTGTGAATGTGATGTTTTATACTCAATAAGATTATGAATTTTTAAATTATTTATGGTCGCACATTTTTATCTTTGTAGACTACAAAACTGCCACTATTTCACTGTTGTAACTCACTACAATATAGCAATGAATAATAATTGCAGATGTTAAATGCTGTTTTTCTTGTAGTCTACACAGTCCGAGGAAGAATTTAAGCTGGAGGATCTGAAGAAACTAGAACCAAGTAAGTATTTCCCTTTTTTTAATTAAAAAAGTATGAAAGAAATGCCCCCACCAGAAAAATGGATTTCACCAATCTGTGTAACTTCAGGTTTTATGCAACAGAGTGCCTTTTCCTTGCAAATAATTACATTATTCTTCAGGAAACTCAATTTATATAGTATCTTTTTTATATTAGTAAAGTCTTAAAGGTTCCTGTGACTACTCCATTTTACCCTGGGAATGAGTCTTTGGAATATAGTCTTTCCCAGTAGCTTCTGCAGTGATGATTGAGTTTTTTAGTCAAAGAGGTTGGGACGTTGCTATCAGAATGATAGTTCTCACTTATATCAAGTACATTTGTATTTCTGTGTGTATGTGTAATGCTAAAGTCATAGCAATAGTACATATGCTTGGAAAAATAAATTATGTTTCTAAGTTATTGGCAAAATAAATGCCATGCCTTTTGCTTCTCCAGTTGAAAGAACCTCTGCCAACAGAGGAAAAATAGATATTCTCAAATGGCTGATAATTAACAACTGATAGTACTTCCTATATCTGCCAATAAAACTCAGGCAATGATCCCACAAGCAGTTTGCCAATTAATCCATTCTCTGAATTTCTTACTTACATATGAACTAATTTGTTCCTGCACAATATTGGTCACAGATATTGCCTAAGTTAAATTTACCCTTTCAAGTCAGACATCTCTGTCTTCTAAAGATAAAACAAATTCTAATAATGTTTTTCCGTCCAAAATCATGTTTACTTAATAGCAATAGCATTTAGACTTATATTCCGCTTCACAGTGTTTTACATCCCCCTCTAAGCTGTTTACAGCGTCAGCATATTTCCCCCAACTATCTGGGTTCTCATTTTACCGACCTTGGAAGGATGGGAGGCTGAGTCAACTTTGAGCCGGTGAGAATCGAACTGCTGGCAGTCAGCAGAATTAGCTTGCAATACTGCATTCTAATCCCTGTGCCAGTACGGCTCATATAGAAGTCTCATATTTAACATTTGCTAATTTAAGTAATCTTAATTATGGAAAATATAATAAGGACTTTCTGCTTTCTTACTGTGACAATAAGGATTAAGCCCTATTCTTTTTATATAATTATATAGAATTTTGATTGTAATTATTACTGTCTTTTCTTACAGTCTTAAAAAGTATTCTTACCTATAATAAAGAATTTCCCTTTGATGTTCAGCCTGTTCCACCAAGGTATGGAAAAATTGCATGCAGAAAGAACCTATGTCGGAAATTGCAAAATTTTCATATGTCAAAGGGTCAATAGATTTTACCAATTACTGGATTCTATAGCTCTATATTGGTGTATTTCAAGTTTTATTTGTACCTTTTGTAAAAGAAGTTAGAAATCACTTCATTTTTATCCTGTTTTTCTATAGCTTGTTTTCTGCACTCCTATTCCTTGCCTTTCTTTCTCTTTAGTGTTTCTCTCTGTCTATCCTTCTTTCTGACTAATTATGATTGTTAGTTTTTGTCTTCATGTTTTATAAAAATGTAACAAAGTTATATTTAAAAAATGCAAAATATAGGTCTGCAGAATGTAGCAGTTTTGAAATTCAATTCTAAACTGATACTTGAATGGAGGCCATAAATATAGGTAGTCCTTGACTTACAGCCATGATTGAGCCCAAAATTTTTGTTGCTAAGTGTTAAGTGAATTTTGCCCCATTTTACAACCTTTCTTGTACCGTTGTTGAGTGAATCACTGCAAATGTTAAATTAGTAATATAATTAAGTGAATCTGACACCCACATTGACTTTGCTTGTCAGAGGTCACAAAAGGTGATCACATGACTTCAGGACACTGCAATCATCATACATATGAACCAATTGCCCAGCATCTGAATTTTGATCACAAGATTATGGGGATGCCACAATGGTCGTAAGTGTGAAAAAGGCTCATAAGTCACTTTTAAAGTGCTGTTGTAACTTTGAACGGTCACTAAATGAACTGTTGTAAGGTGAGGACTACCTGTATTCCCAGTGTTATATTCTGATATAGTGGCAATTCCTATCCAACTCAGTTTTCAGTTGCAGTATGATGTTCCCCTTTTTTAAAAGAAAAATATTAGCACCTGGTGAAGAGGAAGATTTAGAATTTGAAGAAGATGAGGAGGAAGGTGGAGCTGGAGCAGGATCTCCAGATGCATTTCCTGCCAGAGTCCCAGGTAAGAGGCAAAACTGAATAAAATGCAGCTATCCAGAAGGGGAAAAAATGAGAATGTTAGAATTACAGTTAGAAACAGAGAATGCAAGAACTGGAAGAGGCCTTGAAGGTAATCTAATCCAGTCACTGACCAGTGCAGGAATT
The DNA here is from genome assembly GCA_032468215.1 of Stegonotus admiraltiensis. Taxonomy (NCBI): domain Eukaryota; kingdom Metazoa; phylum Chordata; class Lepidosauria; order Squamata; family Colubridae; genus Stegonotus; species Stegonotus admiraltiensis. The sequence continues at coordinate 73,440 of JANHZT010003115.1, forward strand.
CACACTTACAGCCATCTAGCCACCACTACCACCTACTGTTAGATATTTTTGTTGTTGTTGTTGTCCAGTTAAAATCTATTTCTTGTACTTTAAATCCATTGTTTCTAGTTTTGTGTTCTGGAACAGTTTTGTCCCATCTTCTGCAGATATTTGAAGATAGCTGTCAAATCTCTGTAAAGTTTTCTGTCTCCAGGTTAAACATACCCAGCACCTTCAAATGTTCCTCGTAGGTTTTTCTTTTCCAGGCCCCTTTTCTCCAACCATATGCAAGAGTTATTTGGGGTGGGGGGGATCTGCAATTGGATGTTTGTTTGCTAAACCTCTTTCTGAATAAAGAGCATCTCAGCATGCCCCTGCTAGAATGCCTGTGTGCTAAGATTTTATGAGATGCCATTATTGTTAGCTGAACTTAAAAACTGTTGTCCCTTATCATCTGGAGGTAAGGTGAAGGACAGAGAGCAAAGCAGAAACATGGAGTTTTCTTAGAAAAGCCTGCCCAGTATCAAGAAAGCTTGCTTTGTGAAAATCTATACTAATTTTGTCAGCTCTCAAATTCAGATAGGATTTGAAGTTTACCATTTTATCAAGGCATAATCCTTATGGAAATTGGTGCTTCATATTTATTTATTATTAGCCAGTGGTTAAATAAGTTTATTGATTATAGATCTTTACTAAGCAGAAAAAAATGACAGGGTATGATTTAAGCATGGCTAATGTGCAAACCTAGGAAAGGCATGGTTTCCCTGATAGGTACTGACAGGTGCAGTGAATGCACCCTACACTCACTCCAAGCTAGTTTTTCCTTTTTTGGATCCTAATTTCTGATAATTTGGCTTAAGTGCCAAATTGATTGCACAAAAGTTAAGCAGGGCTACACGCTAGCATGGATAAGGCAAAAAAGCATGAGGGTTTTTTTTTTAAAAGAGAGGGGGCTCTATGTTGGTGAATATTACCTTTCTTCTACAATTCCCCCCCACACCCAAAAATATACCCCATGCAACAATCGTGGTTTAAAAGTAGCCCCAGTTGTACATTTATAAAAGCTCTGGAAAGGAAAACCTGTTATTTGCAATTAGTTGCTGATTAAAAATATGTGCCTCTTGAGGCTTGAAGAAAAAGCCTGATGTGGCCAGGAACTGCGTGATGTTTCTTTTAGTCATACTTAGCCACTAGCTGGAGTTTTCAAACTTGATTTAAAAACTTGGGGGGGTGAAAACACTAAAATTGACCAATTTTGCACAGCAGTAAATGGTTTTTAGGAAGTGTCTGAAATAAGTGATATAGTTCAATCTGACAGTAGCCTTCTGCCAGTGAAACAGCACTAGTTGAAATCAATACCCCATGCAATTTGCTTTGTACTAACCAAATGTATTCTAGGGGACTTAAGATCTTTAAGATCTTATGAAACTAAAAAAGGAAGAGTTGATAAACTTTATACTGGTTCTGTTGAAAGTCCATTTATGTAATATTAGATTTAGCACAATAATCCCTTTCATTACAGTATATGATAGTCACTGTTTTCTACAGTATGTTCATAGCCATGTCTGAAACAGATAAACTTCCAACACGAGCTTCAGTTCCAAGAAATCCTGTTTTGGGGATATATTCATGTATTCCACAAGTAGACTTTTCCCATGAACCCACATGCATCATTCAGTTCTCCAGATAAGAATAATTGGTACAATCCTGACATATGTATGCCGATTAAAGTGGATAAATAGAATTTTGTAATAGTTGAAATACCATGGTGCTGAGATGATGCCATTTAAAAATGAACTTTTGAGATAGCTTACACATTATGGTACTAGTTTTAGGAGACTGTTTTCCTGACATTGTAACTTCCATTGTATGTACTTCATTGTACAATCTGTTTCTTTTCACGGATCCCATATTGTATTATTTTGCTGCCTAATCATTCATGGTCTTGTCTTATCTTCTACTTGCATGGCTCCATTGTGTAACCATGTGCTACGACATTCATCTAATCCAGGAGCCAATGAAGGTATGATGATATTCTAATGTTAATTGTTGCTGTTTATTAAAATAATCATATTGCTGTTGTTTTATATTTTAACATTGTAAATGTTGAAAACTCTTTTATGCTAATATCTGCCATCTGGCCCTCCCCCCCGAAATAAATGGTAGATGATGAATGTCTATCCTATAGGCACAGAATCAAATTGTACAAGTTTCTGAATTGCTTTTGACATGGAGAAAATCCATCTTTTAAAAAATCAGTTGGCATGTGTGGAGACTGTAGAAAGTTTTTTCTGTCAGAAATGCAAGCTTACTTTAATACACTATAAGTTCATGCAGATTTGTACTCATGTATGTGACATACTATGTACGTCAAGAGTGAGCAATGATGTTTTGGGCTTTTTTTCTCAGTGTCACATCCATTGTAGCCAGTGGCTTGTTGAACTTATCATCTAGAAGACTAGTTTTGGCATTTATGTCTTATGTTCCAGCAGTGGTGCTACTAAAGAACCTGGGTTTCACCATAAAAAAAAATCAAATGTCCCCTTCAATAAAGAAGGTTGCATGGTATCAGAATTTCCTGTGTTTATTGTTTACAGTAAACTTTAAACATAGTAAGTTTCAATGTCTTCACACATCTCTCAGCTCTGAATATATGTATCATAAGTTAAAAACCACAAATCTAAAATATCTGGATGGTAATTACTTTGCCTATCTCTGGATTGTGAGGTGCTACAGACTTTGACTCTGACAATAATTCTGCATTTGGCTTTGACTCTTCCCCAAATTGGTATTTAGCAAGTGGTTTTAGTCTAATATTCGGGGGGGGGGAGGCACTTTATGTCTACTCTTGGCTCTCTCCCAGCTGTTAACTACTTACTTGTCATGATGCATATGTTTCTGTGTTTATTTGCTCAGGCAATTCAGTTGAGAAATTATTTGCGCAGAGAATTTAATAGATAATAGTTCCTTGACTCTTCTTGTTCAACTATGAAAAGGATCCTACTTTTCCAAGATGCTGTAATTTACAATCAGATCATAAATAAATTTTGCCAGAGATTGTGTCTTATGACGTTATTATCAGATACCCGTTTGTTGACAGGATTAACAACGAGAATGAAAGTATTAAAAATGCTGAATAACTTTATTATTTTGGTCTATTTTTCCCTCAGGTACTTTATTACCCAGATTACCATCTGAACCCGGGATGACATTACTAACTATCAAAATAGAAAAAATTGGTCTTAAAGATGCTGGGCAGTGCATTGATCCCTATATCACAGTTAGTGTGAAAGGTAGGTATATTTTTCTTAATTGATTTGGCTAGGCATATAATTTTGGTCCTTTTTATCCAGTATTAGCTAGAACTGAATTGGCAAAATACTCCACTATGTAATCAGCATTTAGAATTTAAAATATTGACATTTGTCATACTGGATTTCTTTCTCCAATGGAAACTCTTCCACATGCTGTCTTTCTAGAACTGCCTTATCTTGACTCCTTGCAAGGCTTAACATGTGAAAACGCCTGTATTTTTAAAAAAAATTCTAATGAAAGGTCACTTTGATTTAGCATACAGAGTTCTTGAAATTTAATCTTCCACTTACATATCAGCTAATTTAAGAAAATTTTTTATAGATTAACCTCTCCTGAATAGTGAAAGGGTACAGTTAGTCCTCAGTCTATTACCATTAAGTTAGTGTCCATTGCTTGTTACAATGGTCCTGAATGAACGTTGGTTATGGTGAGTTCTTAGAGTTTTGGCTGTCCCAGCACAGCCTCAATCACATGATCATGATCTGGATGCTTGACAACCCATTTGCATTTATGATCAGTTGCCAAGCACTATGCAACCATGTGATCACCATTTGCAATGCTACCTACTGGCTTCCCCAGAAAGTCAGAGGGGAAGCTGGCAGGGAAAATTACAAATTTCTGGATAATTGTATCCCACCTGCGCACTCTCCCCTAGTCCTCCCAACCACCCTCCACACACACTGCACTCATGGCAAAACCCACAATCCTTTCCAACCATGTAGCACCTCTTGCACATCCTACCCAATCTGTGCCTCTCGTGCACTCAACTTGCACCAAACCTCTTCTACACTTCTGCCATGTCTCACACATACCATCCCCCACGTCTGCATTGCAGCTCATTGCATCCCATAGCACCTTCCTCAACTTGTGTGGCACCTCTCACAACACCCTTGCACCCTCCCTGATCTGGGTATCACCTCCCACACACCTCATTCACCCTTCTCAGTAGTGCCTCACTCCCTTCTCCACTTGGCAGCATCCACTTATTTGTCTGCCAGGCTTGTACCCTTTCCTGCCTGATTTTGGTTGTGGAAAGCTGGGAGGAAGGTGCCTCACCTAATGACCATGGGATTTAGTTAAGAATGGCATCTGGGACTTCAGGGATTGTCCTTACTAAGCAATGCCATTGTGCTTTACAACCGCATTGCTTAATGTTGGAAATTCCATCCCAATTGCTGTTAGAAGTCAAAGACTACCTGTATTAAAAGATTTGCATCACTCTTTTTCCAAAAAGCCTTTGTTAAGAAATTGCTTTTTGGCCACATTGATTCGAATAGGAAATTCTAGTCCCAATTGACATTGCAGGTGAGGACTATTCATATTGAATGGTTTCCATCCGCTATTTTTTCAAGGAGCCTTGGTTAAAAGTTGGGTTTGTCCCAAGTCTACTTCAGTTCTGTTCACTAAATGTTCCTCTAGTCTGGACATATGATCAAGTCTCTATTGTAAATACCAAATATTTCATCACTTTGGAAAGCATGTGTCACCTTTCGCAGAGAATGTGCACTGGGAAGGCCAAATAGGCAATGTTACTTTACCATAGCCACACCACAGTATTGTTTAGTTATGATCACTACCATGTTCTTGGATGTGACATTCCTGTAAAGAATCTTGTGTAAAGATATTGTTTAAACTGTTTACAAAAAGAAGCAATCTTTGTAACACTTAAGACTGTTAGATCATGAATATAATAACCCTGGGAAGTACTCCTTGTTCAATATACCAAATGTCACAACAGTTTTTCCCCTGTTTAATGCTTAAATTTTATTCTCGGGACAGATCTCAATGGGATAGATCTTACACCTGTACAGGACACTCCTGTTGCTTCAAGGAAGGAGGACACTTACATTCATTTTAATGTGGACATTGACATTCAGAAACATGTTGAAAAATTAACAAAAGGTTTGTTGCATGAAGATTGGAAAATCATATTGAACTGTGATCAATAGGACAAAGCATAATTTAGATCAATAAGCCTAGCTTCTTTGATTGTTGTGAGGTTTGCAAGTGGCGAGTGGATAGATAGACCCTGTCTCCCACTTTGTAGGAAT
>JANHZT010003115.1:99068-118714 GCA_032468215.1 Stegonotus admiraltiensis
CTTAACGCATTGTAAGCCGCCCTGAGTCTCCGGAGAAGGGCGGCATATAAATCAAAGCAAAAAATAAATAAAAATGGTAACATATTTAATATAGAACATTGGATACAGGTAGTCCCTGACTTATGACCACAATTAAACCCAAAATTTATGTTGTTAAGTGAGTTTTGCCCCTTTTTACAATCTTTCTTGCCACAGTTAAGTGAATCAGTGCAGTTGATAAGTTAGTAACCCAGTTGTTAAGTGAATTGGGCTTCCCCATTGCCTTTGCTTGTGAGAAAGTCACAAAAGGTGATCACATGACCTTGGGACACAACAAAGATCATAAATATGAACCAGTTGCCAAACATCTGAATTTTGATCAAATAATCATGGGGATGCTGTAAAGGTCATAACTGTAAAAAACAGTCATATGTCATATTTTTCCGTGCTGTTATAACTTTGAATGGTCACTAAATAAACTGTTGTAAGTAGAGAACTACCTGTATTATTTTTACTGGCAATAGCATCAAGCAAGCATGACACTGTTTTCTTACCCTCTCTCACAGCACCTGCCGAGCAGAAATAATACTGCCTATATGACAGACTATTATAATAATTTACATAAATTCCAACAAACACTTTGCATACTAAAATGCATTATGCAAACACAATATATATTATGATTTAGCAAAATGTATTGTATATGGTATTCTTATAACAAATCAATAATCTGTAAAGAACAAAAAAGAAACATTTAGAAAATTATGTTACCCTCTACAAAGTGTATCACAATAATATATTACAGTACAAAAGCAGACTGTAAAATCAGTATAATAACAATAATATATATGAATTGAGTAAACATCAGAATATTAGATCTCAGGATACAGTAGAAGTAGGAGCAACAAGATTTGGGACGTTGTTCTTCCTTAATCAGTTTATTCAGTTTAATTCAGTTTAATCATTGTTCTTCCTTTAATCAGTTCCAAGACTGATTAAACTCTGTGACAAATAAGTTACTTACTTCTTGCTGTTTCTTCAAACTGTGTTTTTTCTCCTCTTCTAGCATGCTGTTTACATTTTTCATTCTGTTATCCAGAAGCTTATTTGTGTCCTGTAACATATATGTCATATCAATAGAACTGAACTTCAATTCCGTAATACATGCACACAAAAATCATCATTCCTACATACCTTAAGCTTTGCAATTTCCTCTGCAAGACTTGTATTTTCTTTCTGGCCTTCCTCCACAGCTTCCTTTACTCTTTCCTTTATCTAATCACAAAGGAGAAATAATGTAATAATAATGGTCTATAACCCCAACTTTTCTTTGTTACTTGATAGTCTCTACTATTTTTATTTTATTCTTTTAACTTTTAAAGTTTTTAGGACAGTTTACTTACCTGCTCAATATTACAAATTATGATAAATTTTAGATCATTAATCAAAAGTAAATAAATGCACACAGAAAGACATTTATACTTATTCCATGTATTTGTCTCATGTCACAATTCAAAGATACGAATGCATATATACCTTTTGATCATATTCTGACAACTTTTCTAATATTTCTGTCTTTTCTTTCAGAAGCGTCTTAATTTTTTCTGCTAGCTGTGCTTCTGTCACTAAGAAAAAAAAGGACAAATGTAAAACAGTTTGTTGTAGAAGTAGAGTATTTGCTATTATACTGCAAAAGCTGACCCATTAATTTACTGTGTACTCCTCTCCCACAGCACTAATTTCATGACAGGAAAGAACAACAGGCAATTTCCCACTATGGAGCATGTCATTTAAATGTACAAATCTGTTTAGTATTTTTAGATGAAAAGTGCTGGTGGGGAAAGGGAGAAAACTCTACAAATGAATAATACAGTAATGTTTCAAGCTGATAAACATTCCAGTTATGGCTTTCTTTCAGAGTCAAAAAGAAGGTACTTCTCATTTTGAGAACAAATTAGCCAAAATTATAGGTAGTGGTAGCGAAGATGAGATATTTAGAAATTTATTTGGAAAGACTGAGGCAGAAAGAAAAAAAAATGGAATTTTGGAAATAATAAATATTCAGTAGTCAAAAGGCTGAAATCACATTATTTCTTAGTCTCCTATTCTTAACTCAGCTGTTCAAAAACCTCTACAGAAGAAAAAGAATTTTCCCCAAGTGACATTAATACAGTGCAGAAACCCAATATAATACAAATAAACAGGACAGTATTATTTGAGAAATAGAGAATTGAGAAAGAGTTAAGATATTTTGAAATCCTAAACTTTATCTGTCATTGACCCACAACACTGAAACAGAAGTTCATTGTGCCTAAATAGCATTAAGTACACGTGACAGTACAGCACATTCTATTACTCATAAGAGCACATACTTATATTAAGCAAGTAACTCCCCCCCCCAATTAATCACAGTACAATTTTTAAGGGAATTTTTTTTTACCTTGATACATTCTACTCTTAACCTACAAAGAATAAAAATAATACAGAATGTTATAAAAATAGCCATTTTATTAATACAATTTCAACAATAAAAATCAAGTGCTGACCAAATACACTGCCTCCAACACAACAAGTACAAATAAACTGCTTCCAACGCAAGCATCAAGTGACATAACACATCTAAGCTGACTCTAATTAAAGTTTCAAGTTTAATATCTTACTGGAAAATCAAGCCACAGGTTTGGTTTACTCAATTCTTATATAAGAACAATTTAGTCAACAATTTTTTACATACTCATAATTTCAAAGCTTAATTAGAGAATTATCCAAATGATATAATAAACAAGATAAAGATTAAATGATTGGCCCAAATCTTGTTCTCTCAAGTTGAAGTTTTGTTGTCTATCAAGTCATTTTGTTACTGTCTACATTGTAATTTCAAGCTGAGCATTGTAACAACAGCAGCATGCATACTGATATCTTCTTTCATATCCATATGTTTTATAAACAGCCATGATTTACTGTTATGGTTTTGCAATTCTCAGTGTTATTGTTCTCTTCTTTACAGTTGGTTTCCACAGATAAATACACTCACACAAATCAGAGTTTATCCTGATAATTCAGGCCAATGCCCAAATTATCAAAAATTAATGAATTAAATGAATATGCCTTTCTAATTACTGTACTGTTTAAAACTTAATTATAAAAGCAACAACACCAAAGCTGGCAGACAAATGTCAACAACACATTTTTCAGATGAATAAAGAAGTTGACCTGCTAAGTTTTTTAAAATTAGCAGAACATTTTGAATATATGTTATGTTTCACATCTAATGCTAAAACTGATCATTTTTATCAACTGATATGCAGAGATTTATTATTCACTGCTGAAGTTAATTATGCTCTAAGTATGAGTATACAAGGTGTGCTTACTTACTTTAGTTTACTTATAAACAGGCAGTTTTAAAAATTTACTTACGGATAGACAGGTTCTCCAGAAGAAAATAGCAAGTGTAGCAATTCCAGCAAAGGCAGTGATAATAATGGGCTCCCAAGGAAATCCATGGAAATCTGGGCCAGGCTGCATGTTTTCAGGTAGTGTTGAAACCAGCTAAAAAAAAAAGGTTAAGTCTCTACATTTAAAATAATTTAAACATACATATAGAAATAGCAGGATACAACTCTGAAAATTTCATTTAAGAAGGTTCATTCAAATTAATTCCATAACTTTCCATTATGTTCTTATTCCCAAAAGCCATAAAACCAGAGTCAAGTGTACAGTATTCACAATGCTCTGATGAATAACATCACAGGAACGTCAACAAGAAATTCAACTAATGTTCTCCTACTCTGAATTTGTTTAGAACAATTCTAGTTTACATTCTTTATTTTTAATATTCTAATTATAGACAGAAGACCAGAAGCTAATGGTAACAACTTAAGGCCAATTACATTCTACCTAGTTTATTATTCTTGATGATTCACATTTAGAATCCAACACTTCATAGGTTTTGAATGTGCTGTTTCATCTTTGTATATAATACATTAACTTTTAAAAATGTGCATAGTCTAGCAAATAGGTTTTTCAGCATAGCTCATCATGTTTGCCTTATTTTCCCCATCCATAATCTTGGGAAAAAATGATTTGTTGTAGTATTTTCTTTTGTACCATAAGATGCTTCTAAAAAGTACCCCAGGTAATTAATTTACCACTGTTTTAAGACTAAAACAGAAATCTAAGATACTGTTGCAGCCAAACAAAAATTAAGTAATGTTAATAACATACAGTTTAAGAAACACTGACGCAATTAATTTTGAAGTACTTTCTCCTGAACTTCCCATGCTTGCATTTTATGCTTTCAGATGGATATGTGTACTCTTAAAAATGTTGCCATCTCTGACAGCTTCCTATACTGTGTACTTCGAACATTTTACAATCCAGGTGGTTACACATTTACAGTTTCGTTATCAGAAGTCAGCCAACAGTTTGCATCGCTCCACAAACATAAGAAATTAGAACTAAATTATCAACACAGAAACAAACTCATACATAAATTATTTACTTGCCATCATTGTAACTAACAACTTTTACTCTCTTCAGTATTTGGGAAAAAAAGCCAGTAAGGATACAAATCCCCCCCCCCAAAAAAATCCCACCTCTGCTCCATTTCCTTAGCACTTCTCCTATTTACACAGGGCCACCTAGAGCCACAAATCCGATTCTAAAGTATGAAGGACACCTGGCTACGTAGTGGCTGGAACAGGAAAGCAACTTGATGGCACAATCTATCAAAGTACAAAACCAGCATTTTGTTCTGGCAGGTTTAAAAAAAAAACCCAATTATTTGTTTTTGCAGTTTTTTTTAAAAAAAATTACTATTTATTTCGAAGACGAGAACGCTCTCATTTCCCAACAGCCCGATTCGACTTTCGCTTATTTCTTCGCCGAAAGAGCGGCTTTTTCAATCCACCACCGTGACAACAGCTGTCTTCGCCAGGCCCCCGCCGCCTTGTCAATACGTCCCCCTCGTCCTTCCCCGCCCGCAGCCGAGGATATTTGGCAGGCACGGACGGATTCCGTCCCTTTCCAGAGCAAAGACCCTCTGATCCCTCCTCCTTTTCCTCACCCACAAAAGACGGTCCCTAAAGGAAGCATAGCCCCGGGAGAGCGGCCCCTGGAGCAGAGCGGCGCTGCTGTTGCTGGAAGGGACAACGGATTCCATGGAGAAACCGGCCTGCGACCAACCCCTCGCTCTCCTCCTCACCCGTTGGTGCAAGAGTCTTCCCCGCCCCTCCCCCTCTTGCCTTCCCGGCTTCTGTTTCCACAGGGACACGTCACCTCACCGTGACCCCACCACGACCCCTCGACGTCATCGGCCCGTGCCTACAAGTCACGGTTGTAGTTTCCGGAAGCGGAGAAGCTCAGTCGGCTTCTCACCGGAAGAAAGGTGCGGGAGCGCTCCTTTCTAAGCTCGCTAGTCCAACTAGCTTTTGCTAATGAGTTTTAGGTGGGTGGAGGATTTTTTTTTAACTTTTGGTAAGCCGCGATGACAGAGAGGATCTCTTTTATAGGAGGGGAGCTATAGTACGTTAGGTGGACTCTTCTGAGCTCTTGAAAATCACGTATTTTCCTTGTTACTAGCAAGGAAAATAAGAAAGTGGAATTTACAAGGCAGATTCTTGGTTCCAGATAATCTCTGGGTTCCAATACAGGTAGTCCTCAATTTACAACAGTTCATTTAGTGACTGTTCAAAGTTACACGGGCACTGAAAAAAGTGACCTTTTTCATACTTAACGACCATTGCAGCATCCCCATGGTCACATGATCAAAATTTGGATGCTTGGCAAGTGGTTAATTTTTGTGACGGTTGCAAGGTTCTGGAGTCATGTGATCAGCTCATGTGACCTTCTGACAAGCAAAGCCAATGGGGAAGCCAGATTCACTTAACAACCATGTTAATTAACAAATGCAGTGAATTCACTTAACAACTGTGGCAAGAAAAGTTGTAAAATGGGGCAAACTCACTGAAGAGATGTTTCATTTAACAACATAACTTTTGGGCTCAATTGTCATTAACTCGAGGACTACCTGTATTCTGAGCTCAGATCTACTGACTCTAATAAGGCAAAACTACATGGATGTTCCCCATATATATGCTTAAATATATGCTTAAAAACCCAGCAGGCTATATACAAAAACCAACAAAAGCAAGCTCCAAAATGGAATTTTAAGGAAAGTATCAAATTGTGTTACATAAATAGCTATTTCCTATTATATTTTGAAACTAAAAAAATACCCCACTATACTTTGCATTTTCTCCCTACATGTTTATAATTTTCTTCAAAGGAAGATTGAAGTGTCACTGATAATATTTGAACAGTACAGACTACAAATTAGGCCACAAATACTGAGTGCATTATAATTTTACAATACTCTCTAGAAAAGGCTCTGATGCTAGAAAAGCTGGAAGGAAACAGTAGAGGATGACCAGATACAATTTTTTTTTCTTTTGTTCAATCTTACTTGTTTCTTGGAGACTAGACAAGTTTCTTAAGTTTTCTTGGCAAGGTTTTTCAGAAATAGTTTGCCATTGCATTCTTCCTATAGGGCTTAGAGAAAGTGACTGGCCCAAGAATCATTCAGCTGGCTTTGTGCCTAAGGTTCCCTGGTTTTTACCCTGATGTCTTAACCATGGAAACAAATTCTATTAAAGCATATGGGAAATTGGCTTTTAAAGCTACTATATATCAAGTAAGATAAAATACTTACAATTTTTGTGATGGGTTGCATATTTTCTTTGGCTGACAGGACTACATCATCAACAATAGAACGAATGTATGGAGCAGCAGAATTTCCTTCTGATAGATTACTATCTTCTTGCATTGCATCATCCTTAGCATTAATTTGACCTTGGATTAAAACAGATTTTGAACCCTTTAATGAAATTGTTTTTATCAAATTATAGTTTTGGGGCATCTCAATGCAGCTTATAATATAATAGTAATCATGTTAGTATGTAGAAGCCAAGCAAAACGTTCTGGTTTATAAATGTTTTCATAAAATAACTTTAGCTCATCAGACACATAAAATATAAAAAATAGGTTACCTCTTTTGAAGTTGTATGTTCAATTTGTATTTTGAAGCTTGTATAGTTTTTATTTTAATTGTATCCTGAACTGTACATTTCAGTTTTACAGTTTAATCAGAATGAATGGTGGAGGATTCTAGAAATTGTAATTTACTAAGATCAAAAGAAAATGATTGCTCATCTCTCATTGAACTGTTTTTTGAATAGACTTGAGTGACTCATTAAATCATCTTATTTCGGATACATTATTCGAAGACAAGCTATAGAACAGGCTTTGATGCTGGGGAAGCTGGAAGGAAAGAGAAGTGGATGACCAGCAGCAAGGCTATCATTGCAGCACTGGAGACCAGGTCAGGGAGACATTGTCATGGGAAAAAAATCTACCATGGTTGCTAGGAGTTGACCATGGGCTGATGGCACATAATCAGTCAATTAACTTGGAAATAAACGTTTCTTGTTCCACTGTCATGAGGCAAGTACAATGGATACCTAGCACTATTTCGAGAAAACAGTGCTTTGATTCCACTGCTGAGTTTGTACTTGTCCCTAGCTATTTATTTAATTATGGTATGACTATACTATAGTCATTAGATCCTTAGGTTTGTACCATATCCTAAGCCATAACACATGGTTTATAAACCACACTGACTAGGTTGCCATGATCTGCTAAACTGAAAATGAACAGCTCTATGGCTTTGATATAACCTGATTCATAACAGCAACTTTTATCCCACTAAGCATCTGTCTCTTTAAAAATGTACATGCAGAAGAGGATCTCTCTCTTGTAATGAATATAACTTTAAAAACAGTCGTTTCCTAAATTATAATCTTGCAGCTGTTTTTATATTCTATTTTTTTTATAAAGAAAGAAACTATCCAGAAAGTTACCTGTAATGAAATCTTTTTCTGAATCAACTGATCCAAAAGCAACATCCAACTTTGACAACTTTCTGTCTCCTTCAGGAACATCCTTGTTTTCCATATTCACCACCATTTTAGTCTCTGTCAAAATGTTCTCTTCCTCTTTTGAGTGATCCATATGAACAATTTCTTCTTTTCCAAACATCTGTTCTGTGTCTTGCGCAGACTTTTGATCTATACCCCCCACCAGGGTTTCCACAGTATGTCTGTCATATTCTGTTTGTTTTTCATTAGCTATGGTAAGTAGAGATTTGTATGTTAGTTAAAAGCTCTCACAGTTTATTTACCTCTTGCATTCTGTTTATTATTTAGATATATTTTGCTTGCAAATTTATTTTAGTCATCTCTAACTTAGCATTTGAAGTTAAGCAGAATACACACATAGATATTAAAAGCACTTTTTTCCTGCAAGAATCCTGCAGAAATTGTGGGTTCTTTATATTGTTTATGTTTTCTGTGTCTTTCTCCTGCCTCTTCTCAGCTTAGAACTCATGGCAGCAAATTCCTAGGTAGTCTTTTAAGCAGGCATTGACCAAACCTTTGTTCTGACCCAGTCTTCATGAGCCTCACTCAACAGCCTTGTTCTGCTATAATATATTTCTTATACTTTCTTATAAGGTTATATTCCAGATTGCTAAAATATTAATTTTGAAACTTTGGTAACAAAATAAAATAAATAATAGCGTCACAATCTAATGTCTCAGGATTTATAATCTTTTATCAGGCTTTATCCACATTATTATTGTTGTTGTTTTCAATATTTTCAAACAGAACTGGTACAAAATTTTGATCAGTTACACACTAATAATTTAAAAGTAATATACAAGGTATATTGATACATATACAGTATCATTTATATTGGGGTTGATCAAGTTTCTAGCCTCATTTTACTGTCTTAGTAAAGGAGATTCCAATTACGATAGTCTACCATACAAATGTCAGTTGGTGGACATTTGCTTGCAAATCCATTTATAGATAAATATAATACTGTATTCTAGAGTAATGCACAATGTATTGCTAGGAGTGTTGTTCCCTGTGTAAAAATATATAATGGAGCCTCCAACTTACATAAACTTAAAGTAGCCCTCAGGGCCATTGCAGTCCAGGTGCAAACTGTGCACCGCACAAGGTTGCCACATGAGGGAAGGGACCAGCAGGCAAGTGCATATGCATGGAGCTGGAAGCAAGTGCAATATTTAATACATTTTACATTTAAAAAAAAAAGATGGGGCTTTTAGTGGAATTCTGCACAATGACATCTTTTATGTTAGCAGTCCTGGTAGTCCTACTGAAATAATTGGGATTAATGTGTTCCATTAATTTAAACTCTGAGAATGATTATGTTGTAATATTAACATGTAAACAATTACAGAGCTATTCTTAAAGATGGGTACTCCATGTTTAAAAATAGTTTCATCTGAGCAACTGAATATATTAATTTGAGTAGCAAAATATATCTCCTTTCTTCAGGTATGAACACAGACTGTCACCCGAAAGTATAATAATGGAAAGTATCTGTTTATCTTACTAGGATTTGCACTGAAATAAAGACATTTGCACCAAACTCTCAAAAAAAAAAAACCTGTAATTTTTTTTTCAGTGAGCTAATTTTCTGTTTTTTAAATCTGGAACAAATTGATTTGTCATACCATTGTCAAGTAACTTTATTAAAGTCTATCCTTAACATTTAGTATAATCAAGGTTTAGTATATCTAAAAATATTAACATTTATTCTGAGATTACTATCAAATTTGCTTATATCACAAGGGAAGCTGGCTTTCTTTTCAGCTCTTTCACCAAATCATAAAGCACAATCCAAAATGTATTAAATATATGCTATAAAGGGAATTGAGTTTATTTCCAACTAAGTGGTATAGAAGTGCAACTTTAAGTCTTACCTTTAATTGGATCGGGGAAGTCCATCCTTGGTTTTGGAATGGATGCAAGTGGAACACTCTCGCTAACTGGAGAGTATTTTTGCCTTAATGAATACATTAGCTCTTGAATATCATCCATTAAAGCAGCTTCTTCATCAAACAAATCTCTTTCTTTAATCTCCTCTTTATTTTCCAACTCCCTTGAATCTAAAACTTTGCTCAGAATGTCCAGAATATTAGATTCTGAAGATTCAAGGATCTGATCCAAAGCTTTTTCAGTGTCTTCTTGATTATCACTGTGTTTCTGAGCAAGCATCAACTCTAATTCCATGTCATGAAACAAATGCTCTATTTTGAAAAGATGTTGTCCAAGATACTTTTTTAAACGTGCAATACGCTTTTCATCAAGAAACTCTTTCATTATAAGGAGCTGGGTCACAGACTCACTGTATTCTGGCTCTCTATGTTCATTTGGGTTTTCCATCATATCTCCGGTATCATATAAGTTCTGAAACTGGTTTTCTGAGCTTTGTGGAAGTTTAAGACCTTTTTCTGAAAAATCTGTAGGGAGGTCTTCATTTCTTTGACTGAAATCATGATCCCTGTTTTTTGGTTCAGAAGTATTTAAACTGCTTAGCATTATTTTATCATGTATAGTTTCTTTCTCATGTGGAGATGTTTTAATTTCAGACAATATTGTCAACTTCTCATTGTCTTCATTTCCCTTCATTTTACTCTGCTGGGAATTATAATTTAGTTGCATTGCCTCATCACTGGCCTTGTTAATTTCTTCTTCCACAAGTTCTTCCTTAGCCTGATCAAGTGTCATTGCTGCTTCTCCTGTTTCGTCAACAGGATTAGCAGTTTTTAAAATAGCATTATTTGGCATTTGCAGCTGAGTACTTGGAATATCAGTATCCAATTTGAAACTCTGGTCATCTATCCGTTGCTCCTTGGATAGTTTTGCACTTTCAGCATTTTCATCTTGTAGTAACTCCTCTTCTATTTCTTCTACGAAATCATCATCTTCAGCTTCTAGGTCTATAGGCAGGAATTCTTCTGTGAGTGGTTTTTCTGTATTTAAATAATCAGCTTCAATGTAATCAACGTTATATTGAGTAAGGTTTCTATATTGCGTAATTGCCTTAGATTTTTCTAGAACAGTTTTTTTCTCAAATGTTTTCTTGGTACTGGTAACATCATTCTTTTCATTATTTAAATCTTGCATTGCAGTTCCTTGTTGAGACTGTTCAATAGGCACTTCGATATTTTTTTCATTGGAAATATTTCCCGTTGCAGAGACATTTGACTGCTTTTTACTCATGAAAATCTTACTTAATTCAGAATCTTCTTTAGGTTCCTTTGTGTCATACTTTGTTTTTCTATCATCTAAATCCCTTAGCGACTTATTCATTAGGTCCTCTGACAGGTCTAGTACTATGTTCACTTGCTGATTATCTTTCTCATCTGTTTTGCTCATTTTTTCCAAGGTATTGTCCTCACTTTTTTCTTCCCCTCTTTTATTATCTTTTATTATTTTATTTAGAGAAAGGTCTTCTGGATCAACTTTGATATCTAGAGGTGGACTTAATATTTCTTCTGTTGTTTTTATAGATGATTGCTGGTCTTCCACATGAGGAAATGTACCCAAACTACGTGTAGAAGTGCTTGGCAGTTCTTCTCTTGTCAGCTCTTCATTTTTTGCATTCTCATCTGCATTGTACTGAGTTGTATCTGTTTCTCCTGTAAGGTCTCTGATATTTACATCATCCATCTGTTCTTTAATAGAATCACGTTCTGATATTAAAGGATCATCTTTGGTTGAAGTTTCTGAATGGGTTAACACAAGCTCAATATTTTGTTGTTTTCTAAATGAAGCTGCTTCTTCTCTTTCTTCTCCTGTTTGATTATCCTGACCATCAGTTTTATCAACTATTCTTTCATCCTCACTGACATCTGCAAATAAATTATCCCCTAAAAGTGCAGAATCATCTTTTGTTTCATGCTGCAGTTTTGCAGATGCTTCCCCAGTACTATCATCATTACCATCATCTTCATCATCATTATCATCGTCACTATCATTGCTTGCTTCTGATTCAAACACATCATCAGATGACAGCTTTTCGGCTTCTGGGTCTTTTGACAATGTGATTTCTTCTTCTACAAATGATAATGAAGTAATTTCTTCTGACTGTGCCTCTGGTTCTTGTTGCTTCTCTACATCATAAGAATCAATGTCCAGTTCTTCCCTGAAGTTGTCATCATCCTGTGATGTAACAAGGCTTGTTGTCTCATCATCAGACACAAAGGCATCTGCAGTTGAGCCAAATGTTGTTTTCAAACCTTCCAATACTTCGTGGTGCAAAAGTGTATGAGCAGCATCATTTTTATCTGCATAATCTGATTGTTCAGTTTCACCCTGAGAGTTGTTATGATTTTTGGCACTTTCATGTTTTGGCACTTTTAATGTTTCCTGCATTATTTCTTCTGAAGGCTGATGTGCATTTTTGTCTCCCTGAGAAATGTCTGCCTCCTGAGTTATTCCAAGGCTCTCCCCCTTGGAATCAAGAGCTGCTTCTACATTCTCATTCTTTTTATGGAGAAAAGTGCTGTGTTCACTGTAGTCCTCATTGCCTTTTAAATCTGCTTTAAAACCACGATCAGTCTCTGGATCAGCATAAGCTGTCCCATCAATCACTTCTTTTATTGTTTCCGACTCTGGTTCTTTCATTTCCACGTTCTTTGATAGTTTTAAAAGTTCGTTCACATCATAATTGTCAAAATCATCTTTGCCTTCACTAAAGCAAACAAAATCTGTTTCCTGAAAGGAAAAAAAAACTCTCAATTTTAACTACTTTTTAAAAATATACATTTACATGAATTGTTCCTAGTGTCTAAGTAATCGCACTAGCAGTCAAACTCTTTAAAACATAAACAAGATCCGGGCTGCAATCCTCTCATATTTAACTATGAGGAAGGCCCATCAATTCTATTTGGCATTTCATAACTGCATTCTATCGGGTTGCACTGAACCTGAGATATATTAAATTGGACTATATCACAACTTATCTATCTTTAAACTACAGCTGCAATCCTATATTCACAATGGAATTGGAATTGCACTGGATTATAGTGAAGCAGGCAATGACACCATTTAACATAAATACAAATCACAAAGTCTGATAATCGGATATAGTAGGAGCCTGACAATACCCTTCTTTTCTAGGTCTTAGTCAGGCAGGAAAATAAAGGTTTACTAAATCTATTATATATTTTCATACATGTCTAGTGAAAAAAGAAAAAGGACTGATGAATCAGAGGTTTGTATTTTGTGCATGCTGGATAAATTAACAGAATTTTCTTTACCCTCCCCTCTAATACTTGAAAACAACTAATTGCACCTAGTTAATGATTAGCCTAAACACAAATCAATGCTTGATGAGCAGTTTCCTATTTTTCCAATCTATCTTTTTTTCTCTGCATTCTGAATCTACTGTCTGCATACAATTCTATTATAACATGTAGCTGGAAAACAACACACATTTAAATAACTTACATCTGTTGGTAATTCTAGCTCATCATGAGTATAAATATGATTTATTTCAAGTAAATCCTTGGGAAAATATCCAAATGCATTTCCAACCTGTTTCCAAAAACAAAATAGAGTGTAAGAAGAAAACAACATAGGGACTCTATGTCTACCCCTGTTTAAGCCCAGCTGTGCCAAATAGCCCATGGCCCATGCAGAAGCACAAGCTCTAACAAAGTAGGCTCCAAGCCACAGGTTCAGCAAGCAAGACCAACATCTTCCACAAAATGTTTAAATATTATTTAAAAATAACCATACTGCACCACGATACCTATTTATGGCACTCAGATTTCTTTTCAGCGATTTCATTTCATTTCATAATTTTAAAATTATTTAAATTAGAACCACAGAATAAAATAAAATTTGATCCATTTTATAAACAAAATTAAATGAAAGCTACTATTAGAATTCTTGACTTAAAAACCACAATTGTGGTAGTAAGTCACAATTGTACAATGGGTCACCATTTGGCTATGCCCTTTTTTTTCAGTAGTAAGTGAATGCAGTCAATAAGCAAGCCCATTGTTCGCTATGAGTCAGATTCTTCCAGAAATTGGAAGTAAATTGTGGTCATGTGACTGTGGAGTGCTGCAGTCACCATAAATGTGGGCTGTTTGCTGAGCACTCAAAATGCTGTCATGTGACAATGGGGGATACAGATGTTCAACCTCAAATCTGGGTTGTAAGGCCCTTTTTGGGCTCCATTGTAACTGAATGGTTGCTAAGCAACCAGTCATAAGTTGAGGACTATCTGTGATCCTAAATTTATCTCTTAGAGAGCTACAGAAGAGTGTTTTTTCTCTCAATAAATTTATAAAAGGCTTATGCTATCTAATGCATTATATTCTCTACGTCAGTGTTTTCAAAGTTGGCCATTTAAGATGTGTGAACTTGAACTCCCAAAATTCCCTAGCCAGCATGCTGACTCAGGAATTCTGGGAGTTTTAACTTCACATGTCTTAAAATGGCTAGAGTTGGGAAATACTGCCCTAGATTATTACAACTGTTATCAAGAAGCCCATATTAACAGTGGAGAATTGCCACTGAGATTAGATAAGCTTGGCAATTAGGCCCTGGCAGAGCACATTAAAAGTAAACACACTGTCTACAGATACTACATGTAGTTAGAGTGTGCTTCCTGAGCATTGTTCTTTTCTGGTAACAGGTTTATTATAGGAAGACTCAAACATCATCAATTGACCACAGGAAATGTTTTATGACATGTCATAAAATGCTATAGGATAATTTTTATGTCATAAAATATTTTACAAAATTTGCCAAATTTCAATTCCACTGGAGTCTCAGATCCTGGATTTTGGATGCATTCTGTAAATTAGCCAATTTGAAGTACCTTGGGTCAAAAATTACTGCCCTACGATGTCCTGTTTCACCCGGTGAAAGGTTACAGAAAAAATAATTTTAATAGTATATAGATAGCAGTCAGAACAGTATGATTTCTTTTCAAATAATTTTTTAGAGATACAATGAGTCCCATCATGTAATATAGCCACCTCTAAGGATCTACTCACAAGTGACATTAGTAAAGAAAAAGTAGCTTAGTAATATCTCCTTGACCCTCACTTGCAAAAAAAGCACTTAATATAAGACGAATCACTTTGAACTAAAGTAGCATCTCTGAAAGAAATTCTAGCACCAATCTAAGATAACAGCTTATCATGCTAATCCAGAAACAAACAAAACCAACCACATTCGAGTTAAAAATTATGTGTACTGAGGAAAATCCCCAGATACCATAGGAATTTGACTTAACTACTATTATTTTAAATGTCTCTTAGGCTATTACTATATCATGTTTACAACAGAGAATGGTGTCCAATAACACAGTCATTCTTAACAGGTGGCATGCATGCCACAGGTGGGACTCAGGTAGTCTATATGAGTCACAGAGTAAGCTTTTAAAAGTCTTTTAACATCGGATATGGATGATAATAATGCTTTTATGAAATTGTTGGGTAAAAAGCTTATTATTACAGCCAATACAGTTACATTCTCAAGCTTATTTCAGTAATATTTGAAATGTGACTATGATTAACCTTTTCAACCGAAATTAAGTACAGATGCTTGAATTGTTAAAAATAAACTTGCTAATAACATGTTCTTGAATGTCACAGCAGATTGATGATATTTACAAATTCTCTCTCATTAATATAGTTTGCCATGCCGGACCACATTATTATTACACTTATTATTTTATTTTATTTTAAATAACTCACAGAAATATAATTATTTAAATAGGATGAACTGGCAATGGCATTTTCATTTTCCTATGAGATGTTTCTTAAGATAAATTGATATTTGATCACAGAGGGATTAGAGATAATTTCCTGAAAGGGAATTTTATCCATACAGACTCAGATTCAAGATCGTTGAACTGCATGGGTGAAGGAAATTTGTATCAAAATTTGTATCATGCCTTAATTATTTTAAAATATTCATATCATGCCTTAATAGATAGAGAAATTAAGGAATGGGTCCTTACAATACTAAAAAACGAAGCCTGGAATTAGTCACAATTTTCCAAATATTTCTCAGCAATTTTAGGAAACCTTGGTATTATAAGTTTTTTTTTTAAAGTTGGTGAACACAGGTAAATTTTTATTTAAAACATTAAAATATCAGGTTCTCCAATGTTTGTAAAAACATAAAGAAAACTTACACTTCCAGCCCAAAGCTCATTTGTTCTTCCAATTAATTTATAATAAACATATATCGATTCACCTTCTTTAAAACCTAAAAAACGACAATCTGGACCTTTAAAATCCTTTACTGCTTTTCCTCGGCACATTAACACTGTTGAAAGAGAGACAAAAATAAGAGACAGTAAAAGAACTCTGACATATATGTCACTGACATATAGTCCATCTTGTTCACTAAAAGCCATGTAGCCCAGGAATGAAAAGCACTATAGTAATATAGTGAAAGTATGTTTTGATTATTTCCTAGCAAAATGAAACTCAGTCAATAATTTGCTGAAATTTATGACAAAATCCCTATTTTAGTCAATGAGCTGCAGCTGCAACTTAATCCACAATTAAGTTCCATCTAAAAGGAACTTGAAATATGTCAGTGACATGCATTATCAGTTAACATCAGATCAAGTGAATAATCTCTGACAACAGATTCAGCTGTGCAATTAAAGAACCACCCACTTATTTTTTTATTTTCAAAGAACATATTTTATGTACTTGTTACTTTTAGTAATTTTATGCCAGAGACGGAAAAGGAATACAGAAATGAGAGATACTGAAATTGCTTCTCATTAAAATCACTTGCAGAAATTGCAGGTTTGTTTACAAAAGAGGTACAAAATATTCATATTTATAAAATATACATACAACACATTGAAGCAATGCTGGGGGGAGCATTAAGGCAAACAGGTTATATTAGAAGTTTATACCCCTATCCATTGTTAAAATTGCACATTTATGCCCTGAGGTCAATGTAGCACAGTACTAACAGAATTGGCTTGCTGCCAGTCAGCATCCTGGTGCAATTCAGGATGCTAGTTAAACAGTTCAAGGCATGGCTATCTCTAAGACTATTTGTTTCAAAGTGAACCTGCATATTCTGTAAATTCTGGGGAAGAAGCCCTGCTGAGGGTCCCATTCTGAAAAAAATTCTGCCTACAGGAGTACTGGTCTGCCATGTAAGCAAGACATCCTTGAGGAAAATATATAGGAACCATTACCTGGGCAAAAAAAGGAGCTAAACATGTTTTAAATCAAGAGACCAAGACAACATTGAGAAACAGTTCAAGCAGATGCCTCCCTAATTTACTGCATGAGGAGAAGGTTCAGCACAATCAGACTTGCAAGATTCTGATATAACCACTTTCCATAAAAGTTATAACCTTTCTATGGAGTTGATTTCCTGGTTTGGTTTACCTAGAGAGAGAGTGACCTCTGGACCAGGGCCTGCTTAATGGTGGTCTCCCTCCTCTCAACAGCTTGCGTGCTTCCACATGTAATAATTGTGTATTCCACAATTTTAAAAAATGAAAATGAAAATTTGTCTCTGGAAAAAAAGCATTTGGAGATGTAATATTTTCTCTTACGATCTTTCTCTGCAGGTTAGTACTAATACAATATACTGTATATAATACGTCACTGTTTCAATGCTTTTAATTTTTATTTCTGTTGAATGCCACACTGAACCATCCAGAGTAGTGGCATAAAAATACTGTTAATAAAATGGTAATGGAACCACAACATTTGGGTAACAGGAGTCTTTTTCTGTCACAGCACAGTATCTCAGATGATAACCTGTCATGGATCCAGCCAAAATACAGTACACAGGTGATGCAGAGAACGTTGCTCAGATTTTAATTCCAAGCGTTTTTTAAAAAATCCTGTAGTTACCAAAAAAACCCTAACTGCCGTAAGTTTTACAGCGGCCCAAACAAGACTCTCTTGCTTTCATCATCGCCTCCAATAGGCAGTGCCGGAAAAGCCAGGAATGTTCAGCAAAAGGCGTCTCTCGCTCTTCTCAAGCAGGCAAGGCGAGAGGAGGGATGCCCGCCGCTACGCCTCCCTCCCCGGCTCCCCCGTTGCCCCAACTTGGGAGAGAAACTGCGGTTGTACGAAAGGAAGCAGAGGCCACCCCTCTCCCCACCCCAGCGCCCGCTTGGAAGGAAGCAGCCCATCGCGGAGCTGCTTGACGTGGCCTTGGGGATGCCACAGGTCCAGCCTGTGGTTCAGATCTGCTGCGGCTCGGCAGTCGCAGGGACCCGGCGGATGCCGTCCTCCCCTTCCACTTACAGCTACATTCGGGATCGGCGCAGCGTTTGAATTCGGCGAACCGGCGGTCCGGGTTTCGACTGGCATGACTGGGAGCCGCCGGAATGCAAAGCAGCAGTGCGAAGAGCGGGAGCGCCCGGGAAAGACGCCGCCGCCGCGCCGCAGCCATGTTTTAGTTGACGAGGCTGCCGAGCTGGTGGAGGGGGGAAGTAAGCAGACACGTCAGCAGAGCCGCCCGGGAGAAGGATATGGAGAAGAGGAGGAGCAGCAGAAGTTGGAGCCGACTCGGTCTCTCTCCCAAAGGCAGAGGGGATGGAGGCGCACCACGCCCTGGCCTCGCCCTCGAGCATCCTCAGCCGCCCACCAAAGCCCAGAGGAAGAAACGCTGCACCTGGTTTGCTAAGAGACATTCAGCTCTTCATCCCCAAATTCCATTATCGTCCGTATCTGAGATGACTAGATACACACACATATATACTGTATATATCCCATATAAAAAAGTGAGGAGAGGCGTCCTCTGATATGGGTTGCAAGCAAATATTTTTTGTCATCCTCTATTATTGAAGAAAAGTTCTCTCATTGACTTTCATCACACATTTATAGGAGAGCTGTGCTACAGCCCCCCAAAATCAGAAGTCTGGTAATAGCTTTTCTGACTAACAAATTTTGTTGAAAGACAAGCTTTTGTGAATTGCAGAACATTTCACCAGCTGCCTAAAGGTGCTAGACCAGTGGTTCTCAACCTGTGGGTCGGGACCCCTTTGGGGGTCGAACGACCCTTTCAGAGGGGTCACCTAAGACCATCTGAAAACACATATTTTCAATGGTTTTAGGAATAATTTTAAGGTTACAGGTCACCACAACATGAGGAACTATATTAAAGGGTCGCGGCATTAGGAAGTTTGAGACCCACTGTGCTAGACTGATGTAGTTTAAAATGTTGCAATTACGAATTTATACAGTTATAATGTGTCTCACATGTAAGATGAATCTGCCAACCTGTGTTCCCATTTCTTTTCCCCAGACCATTTCAAATCCTATTATCAGTTTAACCAGGGGTGTCAAATTCAAGGCCTGTGGGATGCTTAGATCTGGCCCATGGGGCCACCCTGAGAACAGCCAAGGACTAGCCTGCAGTGCCTCTGCCAGCGAAAATGGAGCTTGGGAGGGCCACGCACGGCCCTCCCAGGCTCTGTTTTTGGCTGGGATGGCCTCCTGCAGCCCTCTGCCAGCAAAAATGGAGCTTGAGGGGGTGGGTGCATGCAGCCTTCCAAGCTGTTTTTGCTGGCAGAGAGCTGCAGGAGGCCGTCCCAGCCAAAAATAGGGCCATGCCCACCCCCACCCGGCGCCCCTAGGTAAAATACAACCCTGATGTGGCCGTCAATGAAATCGAGATTGACACCCCTGTTTTAGCTCCTATATTCGGCGCGTGCATGCCCAAGATGGCGGGGGTCTGCTGAGTACGTCCAGGGAGATGGGGCTGCCTCTGCCTCTT
>JANHZT010003116.1:5263-16309 GCA_032468215.1 Stegonotus admiraltiensis
ACTGAAGAACCAAACCTTCCTTTCTTATGTATAGCAACGGGTGATTTATTGTTTATGTTTTTTTTAAAATATGTTTTGTTTTTTTTAAAAATAAAAAAAATAAAAAAAAATAAAAGTCATATAAAAAAAAAGGAAAAGTTAATGAAGTGGGCAGTTTCAGAGTTGACAGAGTAAGAGGCATTCCACTGATCACCATAAAGGTTAACATTTCAATGTAGAGTGAATTATCCAGTTGATTACAAAAAAGGAATCAAGGCATAAGTTAATCAGTTACGTTTCTAAAGAGAACTGAATATTGTCCAAGTTTTTTAATGAAGGGACAGACAATTAGTTTGAGCACACTTTAGCAATTTTTAGACAGGTCCAGAAATTGTCTACTCTACACTAATACATATTGTATTTTGAACAGAAGAAAGCTATAGCAGGAGAGCAAAATAAATTGTAAATATTTTGGACAAATATTATAACTATCACCTAATATGTTCCATAAAAGTCATGCTTAGACATTCTCCTTGGGTGAATGTTAAAATAGGTTTTTATCGATTCAAGTAAAAATGGAAAGAGCAATTGAATTTACACATTTTTAATTACTTGATTAAAAGGACTAGATTAAGGAGAAATATTCTGTTTATTTGCCAGATTTATATGTCACCCTAATCAATGGGGGGACTTAAATTTTGCATATTCATCATCATCATCATCATCATCATACTGTACATGTCTTTCCATCTAGGAAAACTGCAACAGTAATAACATAGTTAAAAGAGATGATAAAAACAGAGGCACCTAAACTTGACAAGAGCAGATAACATAGAAACATGTAATCAAAGTCTTGTCTGAACAAAGTATTTTCTACTGTCAGAAAATCATGCAGAAAGGGGAAAAACAGGCCTCCTTGGGAAGAAAGTTCTATGGCAGCTCTTCTGACATCACAAAGATGCCAAAATTCAGGAGGGGTCTGGTAGCACCTATCTGAATAAAAGTTAAAATTTATTAAAGGGCATAAGCATTTACAAGCTGCAGTCTCGTTTCATAGAGACTGATACAGCTGATATTTTTGTTAGTCAGAAAAAGTGCTATCAAGCTCCTTATTTTTTGACATTGTAGACTACAAGGCTTAAGAAGCCCAAGAAAAGCTTCACCTACAAGTCATAATAACACATGTAATCTATCATATAACCTTGCTCAAAATTATTCAGCGTTTTAAAGAAGACGTTCTGCAAAAACAGGCAGAAAGCTCTTATTTCTTTTCTCTTTGATTGCAAAAGATTATGAACTAAATTTTCTGAAATAAGTTTATTCTGCTGACATATCATTTTTCATTTAAGTTATTTGATTTCTGTTTCAAATACTAAATCTTGAAGTCATTTAAACAGCATGGCACCTTGGGAATGAGTGGTTTTTGTTCAGGAAAAAAAGAAAAGAATTTCAGCTTCTTCCATGCAGTGGAGGTTCAGAAAGCATAAAGCCCAACCTAATCTTTTAAGAATTGGTCCTCACATTGAGGTGGATCAAAACAAATGAACAACAACAACAAAAACCCTTGTGGTCACAAAGCATCCCAGTAACAACATTAGTATTATTTTCCTTCAGTTGGCTTTCCAATTTGACCTGTAAAATCCGGCTCACTCCAGATGCTAGAGCGCTTCTTTAACTGGTTTTTGTCACAGAGCAGATTTCCAGTGCTCCCTGATAGTGAGACTTTTTAGATGTATATTTTAATACATCCCTATTCACCCACCATGCAGCATGGTTATGAGAACTAATTAGTTCATGTTTATACAGCACTTGGAAGCTGTAATGCCCTATTAGGTTCCAGTCTGTGCCTGATGCATGAGGAGAGCTCCCATTAATGTTAATGGAGGTTATAGATGCTTCTGAAGCAGTGAGTATGTGTGCTAAGAATAATTATGCTTATTAGTACATTTCATAATGTTACTTGATCAGCCTTTTGTAATTTAACTTAATTGTTTTTATTTAACTCTAACTTACCATATTAAACTTCTGGTTTATTCTGAATCCTCTAATGTACAAGATACAACCTGTCTGATAAACACTGTGAAGAAATAATATCTTCCCCACTACCCATTTCTTGGTGTTTTCCTTGTGTAACTTTTCCACAATCTTCTTTGTCCATGTTATGCAAGTGACAGGATACCTTTCTGGCTATGAATGCAGGCAGGCAACACCTAGTCCAAATCATATTTGATTACCGTTAATTACAGTGCTGTCATATAGAAGGAGAGAGCAAGACAGCTGGCTTTGTCAAATCACAATGAAATAGCCTACTGTCTGTCTGCTGACTTAATAGCTTTAATTGCCAGTGAATAATCTAGATTTGGTGGATGTGTTTGAACATATCAGCAGGCACCAAATATTTCAATTAAGAACAGGCTGTGTAATTCCTTTTTTTTTTTTTGGTGGTAGGAATAACTGAAGTAATTTTGACGCTCATAAAAGAAAGCCCATGAACCAGGCAGGGCCTTGTTACTTTACTTTGTTAAGCTATATGGAATGGGTGAAGAGTCCGTTCATATTAACCAAATATGCCTTCTTTCAGATCTCTTGGCAAGTCCTATCTCTAGCATAATGATGTTGAAATAACAGTGTAAAGTAGACACTGGAGAACAAGAAAACAGTAAATGTAGAAGAAATGAGTTTGGAAGGGATGCACTTCAGAATTCACTGAGATATAATTCCTATTATATTTGTCCTAGGGCATAAACATTTGTCTAAAAGTATTCATAAGAGATGCCTATTAATATCCACAACTTCTTCAGGAAGCCTTTTCTATACTATAGAATTGCATAACTGGGGGGTTGGGGCAGGGCAGGGCTGAGGGCTATGTTTTGTCTTTGAATGAAATGCTGGAGGCTGCATTCCAAAATGTAGGCAGGCAAAGAACATGAAATAGGTGGGGACTGAACCAAAACTTAATTTGATTGAACTTTGATTAAACTTTAATTAAGTAATTACATTTAATAGGATTATGCATGCTTCGAAAATGATTCAGAAGAATGGCTTCAGACCATTTGTGAACATAGCACCTCATTGCTATTCATTAAAGCAACCCCTCCTTTTTCAGGCTACTCATTCCAGTTAATGTGTCCCTTAAAGCAGTCACACCTTTTCTGAGGCTCATGGGGATGCCTGAAAAAGGAGGGGCTGCTTTAATGAAAACAGGACGGTGTTTTCCTTGCATAAGTTCCAAAGCTTTTCCTCTGAATCATTTTTGAAGTGTGCAGTATGGTGATATTCTTGTGTGTTTAATACCTCTACCTTGTGTTACATTAACATTCATAATTCAATTTGTATAGGTTCATTAATCTGGTATAAGATTAGGTCTAAATGTTATTCATGTGTAAACTCTAAGAATCCAAAAAATAAAAGCAGGAATTCCAATCTCTGGAAATTATTTGTTAGTTATTTATTTTTTGTTTATTATGCTTACCTATATGCCATATACTTTTGTGATTCTATTTATGAGAAATTATACCTGCAAGATGATTTTATGTATAATCTTTTAGTGATACATGGCTGCATTTTCAAAAAAACAAATCATTAATGGTCTAAATTATACCTTTTCAGATCAAAGTTTAACTAAGGAATAAATGGACAGCTTTCATATTGAAGACCTCTCTGGCCTTTACCCAGTGTTGAAAAATACTGTTTTTCTTTTAATTGTCTGTATTTGATTTCAAAATGTTAAAACATTAAGTAAATATGAACTAGCCAATCTAAGCAGTGAATTAAAATGAAAACAGTGTGGTTTCCCTAGGGAATTATGAAATATGCAGGAAATGGCTATTTCCAAGCAAACACACTTAACTCAGAAATGATGGGGCTTGATTCAAAGATACCACGTGCAATCAAGCTGCCTTTAAGAATTCCCCCTTCTGCATCCAGTTTTCAGAATAGTCTTGCTTAGACAACAAATCTTATCAATATATTCTTTTTATTTTTAAAATATTAAAATACTTAAAATATTAAGTATGACTTATTCTGCTTAATGACCAGGCATGGGTGCATGAATTTGTAGCCATACCAGAAAATATAAGAAAGAGAAAAGCAAAGGTTTAACAAAAAGTACTCGTGACAGCCCCTGTGTTAGTATTTCCATTTTTAAAATTTCCTCTTTTTCTGCTGCACTTTTTATTCTTTTATCTAGAAACTTTCTTCACAAGGTAAATATTCAGTTATGGAAAAAACTATTGCAGTTTCAGCAATGAATAGATGCTAATTTATACATATATACGTACAAGCTGAATAGCTAATTAATGACTTTCTATGTCACTCACAAATATAAAAAATATCTTTTTTTGATTCTATTGTTATTGCATTGGGCCTTCCTAAGCTTCAGAAAAATTTAAACTGTGATTAAAAAATTTTTTTTTAATACTTTGCCTTTCATTACTATGTAACTCTGAAATGTATGAAAAATTATTTTGGTTTTTTTTACTAATGAATTGGGAAATGAGCGTCAAGGAATTCTCTTCCTTCTTAACTTATAGCACATATAGTTAGGATTTCTAAGGGAGGCATGGTGAACTGAAAATGTCTCCACAAATGTGGAGCCAACTACTACGGCAAAGACCCACGAACTGATAGACAAGTTCTTTGGAACCTTTTTTTTTTAAGGAGAGGATGAGAGATCACCTACCTGTGCTCCAGATAGCCGCTCCCGGAGACTGCAGGACAACTGTTAGAAGTGAAAGAAAGGAATATAGGATTGGTTTTTTGATCAAGGTTAAAATAAGACATTTATTTATTTATTTATTTATTTATTGCTTGCTTGCTTGCTTGCTTGCTTGCTTGCTTGCTTGCTTGCTTGCTTTGATTTATATGCTGCCCTTCTCCGGAGACTCAGGGTGGCTTACAATGTGTTAAGCAATTTGCAGAGTTCTGGCAGCCTATCAGCTTTTTCAGGTAGACCAGGCAGGAAACTCAATGAGATGAGCTTATTTCACTTTATTATAAAGCTAACTTAGTAGAATCTTACATCTTGCACAAATCTTCCACGGTCTCTTTTACAGGCTAGTAGTACGTTAGGGAGATTTTTGCACTTTTCATTCTTTCTTCTTCTTTTTTCTTTATTTCCTTAGTTTGTATTTTTTTACTATTTTAATCAAAATCCTTAATAAAATTATATGCAAAAAAATCCTACTTATAATAAGAAGATAACATCTCTTTAACTTTTTCAATGAAAAATCAAGAAAATATTTTGGTTCAAAGAAAAGAGTTCTTCCCATTGAAAGAGTATCTCTGTGTACCTATTAATATTTTTATTTGAGTGGGTTCTAAATGGTTTTAATGACATGAAATGGAAAATAAAATGGAAGAAACTTATAACGGTGTTCATCTTTCTCTGGGAGATTGCCACTTCACAGCCAAGCCTACTTCAGTATCCTTGAACTGAGAAGCATTTGAGCTTATCTTAATGCAGGGTAGCTGAATTTTTTGGATGAGGATATTATGGATTTGGTATATGATTGTACTGGAAGATCATATTTGTGGCAGTTGATAATTTACCTACATATTTTGGGGGGCCTATTTTTAAAATTTTAAGAAATGGCAGCTGTGTACTTAACTGTTCCTATCCACAATTTATCCATGCATCCATCATTTACTATTCTATGAGCCTATAAGTTAATTTTATTAATTTACTAATCCTTTAGAAGTTTCTCCCATACTGTGAAACACCAGTTAATGAGAGATATGAGCAAACAGTGGAACAGCCTCCTCCTGTTCTGCCTATCATAGTCTCTTTGTGGAAAGAAAATACAGCCACTGGCACAGAGAAGACACCTGTGATAGTATCAGATATGTTCACACAGTGGTCACACAGAAAAGCCTGAGATCTGCACTGAATTCTTGTTAGGGAAGACACAATTTCTGAAATGGCTCTTGGCCTCTAGGCCTTGTACATAATAGCATTAAATAATAACACCAGGGTACGAAGCGATACCAGAGAGGATTCAGATGGAGGTTTAAGGCTGCAGTTCTGTACATAGCTGGTTGATAGTACAATTTGCATATGAGTAAACATATGTAAAATTTTGTTATGAATATAATCATACAAAAATCTGCTTTCTGCTTGCTGCAGTCCTAACATGAAGGCAGATACTCACTCTGCTCTAGGTGACAGATTTAAGGCAGAGGGAACATAACCCCTCCCCCCCCCATCCAAGCTAGTATACAAAAGGAATTACTCAACTGCCTAGTCAAGGAAAAATGCTGTTGTAAATCTAAAAATATTGTATTGAGATTTCACTACAATAACATAATCTTACAAGTCTGATTGTGCTGTCCTGGCTTTCCTTCTTACACTCTAATGAATTAGGAGCAGAGGTGAAATGCTACCAGTTTGCTCCAGTTTGGGCGAATCTGTAGCAATATAAACTACCAGTTCAGGCAAATAAAAAATAAAGCTACAATCTCATGATCATCTGTGTTGTGCGGTTTAGCTTTGCTAGAAAGCAGGATTTCTTGCTTTCTAGCGAAGCTAAACTGCACACCACAGCTGATCCCCCCCTTGCAGTTCTACTTACCTTCCAAAGACTCGTTTTACATGGGAAAATAAAAAAGTTCATTTTACAATGATGCTAATCTGTAAAATAGCAAAAGTCTCTGATTTGCATTTCCAGTAGCAACCTCTGTTAGATTGTCATAATGATTTTTTTCTGTTTTTAAGATTTATATAGTTTTTAACTAAAATACTTGAGATAGACTGCACCTAGTACAGGTAGTCCTTGTTTAGAACCACAGTTGGGACCAGCAATTTAGTTGTTAAGCAAAGCGGTCTCTAAGTGAAACTATGATTTGTTTATGATCTTATATCAGCTTCTCTTTACTTTACAGACCCTCAAAATTCATAAATGTGAGGATTGATTGAAAGTTCCTTTTAATCATTGTTGTACCTGCTAATGGTCACTATACAAGGCAGACACTGAATAAGGACTACTTGTATATAAGTAATTAGAATACTAGAATTGTTAGGTGGGTTCAGGTTTCAAACCAGGCTATTGCCAATGTTTCTTACAGCTTTTAGCTTCTTGTTGCACTGAGAAACACTAATATGTGGAGGAAGAATTTTTTCCTTAACTAAATCTAAACTGAACTAAGAATTGTTTCCTTAACTTCAGGTAGTGTGGAATAGAGCTTCCATTATGACCAATAATAATCAGAAACATTTGTGTGCACAACAGGTTATCGGAAGTCCAAAGAGGAATTCCCCAAATTTCATAAACTTTATGAAGCCTGTATCATAATGTTCATTTAGAACATTTATATGTAAGAGTTTCTACATGTTTTCCTTCCATTTTGTAATGTAAATTGTAATAAATTATTAGGGCTCCTTGGTTCCATTTGTCTGTTTAGACTATTGAGCATCATGTTATACTAACAGCAGAGTATTTATTCATGTTTTCCTTCTCAGAATCTTTGCAGAAAATTTCAGTATTCTTTTATTTATGAGATTTCTAACCATTTCAACATTGTAGGATTCATGAGTGATGTAACTATTAGTCACATTTTTTAAAAAGGCTGGAAGAGAGGGTTTAAAAGACATCTGGCATTCAATATATTTTTTTTAAAATGATGATTGAATTTAGTATTTCAGTTAACTAAACAAAATAACTAAATTTCATTTAGTTAAAAAAAAGAAATCCTGAATATTCTGGGCTTGCAACTGTATTTCATGTCATTTTAAGATAGGGCATTACACTAATTAAATTAACCAAACAACAATATAATGTCGGGTGACAACTATAAAATATACAAAATATGGCAAGATAGATAATAGGGAAATAGCACAAATCTTCTGTGAACCAACATAACAGGGAGAAAGATAACCTTTATAGTGGGAATGGCTCCTTCCCCCACAGCTTTGCTTACGTCAGCCATTAAAATAGCAGCATCAGGAACAAAGCTCTATTGGTTAATGAAAGAGGAGGTGAAGAGAGAGGGTGAGAGAGTCTACTCCAAGTTGCACTGATCAAATCCTCTTCCATGATAACCAGGCCACCTTGTTAATTTCTGTCGAAAAAGTGCAAAGTTTAAGCTGAAAAATCATAGTGCTTCCACTTATGTTTCTCCTAGTTTGCTTGCGTCGGCTCTGTGGTCACTTTTAGCCATGTCAGCATGTTGAAAATTGCTGATGGTAAACACTAGAGGTATGTATGCACAATACTGAAGAGACCACAAAGAATATAGCTTTGGGGGAAATAGTAGATTTGTTCATATACATGCTATCTTGATTTTCTTTTCTTTTTTTTTTGTAAAGACTGCTAAAAAATATTTCAAGTTCAGATTTGGGGCTGTATAGTGTAGATGTTTTTAGTTCGTTTTCTTTACTAGAAGAACAAACTGAAATATAAGAAAGTAAGAGAACAAGAGAGCAATTCAGATTTCAGGAGTTTGAGCCATTTGTGTGGACTGCAGTAATAGATATATGCACGTGTAATACTTGGAGAAACATGTTGCAAAATGTGCTATAAACAAGAAGGTAATAGATAGCTACTTATTAACAATACACGACTAATAATCACATTCCAGTTAATGGACCTATAAAACAAAATTCATATTGCATTAATTTTCTGTAGTTACATTGCCTACCTCTTTATTTCCACACCTAATATGAGATGCGTTTAGACTTTGGTCTCTAAAGCCCTAAACAATTTAGGACTACCTTACTTCATGTAGTAACCTGACCTTCCATTTGATCACTGAGACTTGCATCATTGTCCTTTAGTAACAAGCCTTTGCAAAAGTGGCCCCACTTGGAATCGCCTTGGAATTTTCTTCTCATGGCATTACCATGTAATTCCTTCTGATTAGTATAGAAGAACCCCAAATTAGTGAGAGTTATTCATGTACTGATGGGCCATGATGACTCAGTGGTTAAAGACACTGAGCTTGTCAGCTGGACAGCTAACAGCCCAGATTCGAGACCCAGTACAATGCGTCAGGGTGAGCTCCTGTTCCTTGCCCTAGCTCCTCCTTACTGTTTTACATGTAATATGTATTATATTTGCATTATAATCACATAGTTTGGCTATTTTATATACTCTGGGAGCATTTATGTCAGATTTGTTAAACATTAGTGTCCATTCACTTATAATATTTAAATGGTGTTCTATGCCCTTACCCACAAATTTAGACAGGTTGGAGAAAGGTGTTTAAGTGGCGGGGATGAAGAATATGTGTAAAATAGCATTGAAGTTCTAATTTAAACTTCAATTAAGGCATCAGTGCCTGTATCTTAATCTGTCCTTCAATCTCCCTTACGTGATAAAGATGTGAAGGATCCTTGGTGCTGTCTCAGCTTGCTTGTTTTCTTGCAGACATTTCATTACCCAAAGTAGGTAACATCATCAGCGCAAGAAAAGAAACCAGTTAGAGAGCACCAAGGATCCCTCATGTCAACCATGAGTACAAATATTCTCCTTGATAAAGATATCTCTATTATGTAAAAGTTGGGATTTCAGTGGCTATATTAATCTGAAGTATGTTGTTCTGAAGCATATTGTGTAACGCAGATACCCTGACATAAATTATATGCAATAATTTAAAGCAAACTGGTCACACTTTGACAATACAAAATGATTTAGGTAGAAGCTCCAGAACACGCCACAAACAGATGAATAAACCAGTTGATGGGAGTCCCAAAGTCTTGTCAGAATTAATAGGATTTTACCATTGACTCTACTGTAGGTGAGCAGAGCAATATGGTGTCATATAAGAAAAATATTTTCTATGGTACCTATCTGCTACACTACCATTACTGGTAGGGTAGTCCTGATTTTGGCTTCTGCTCTTATGCAGGTTAGTTTCTGGTTCAACAGTTTCTGGCTTTGAAGGCCAAAGCCTGGGCCTTCCAATGATATGGAGATGAGATAGAAAACAATCTATCAACCAAAGAAGATGGCATCTTACTTCAGATATACCTTTTTCTAAATGGTATAGAAGCCATTTTGTAAGTCTTTTTGCCATGAGGACTGTTTCTTTTCCTTTCTAGATCTGCACATTTCCTTCAGCATGCTATGATCTCACTAATATCCTTTGTTATTAAAGACAATAAAATCTTACCAGGCTTCTGTTCTGAGGACTATTTTTAAAACAGATTTGGATTTCTGAAGCAAACAGTATAATTTTTCTCTCACTTTCAGTTTCTTTGCTTTGAGCCTCTCCCACTTCCCTGGTGGTCATCAT
Organism: Stegonotus admiraltiensis; assembly: GCA_032468215.1. Lineage (NCBI taxonomy): Eukaryota > Metazoa > Chordata > Lepidosauria > Squamata > Colubridae > Stegonotus > Stegonotus admiraltiensis. Next base: position 15,473 of record JANHZT010003116.1, read on the forward strand.
CAATACGTTGTAAATAAGGTTTTTGTTCCTTTTCTTGCAAAAGTATATATATCTTCCCTGAATAGCTGGCTTCCCTGCCAAATTTTAGTTTCTGAAAATCCACAGAGTTTGTGGCTGTGTTTCATTGTTTTAACGGCAAGCATCTAATGGCTCTATAGCAAATACATACAGCAGAAGAAGACAAAGTAGACTGCAGCCCAGGCTTCAATTTCCTCAAATTTGATACAGAAAAATCTATACCTCCTCTGCTTTCAGAAAACTCAACACAACAATAAACTTTTTTAAAAAGAGGGAGAACTAAAGAAAAGCTTTTTGATTTGGTTCTTTTCTCTTCATTTGCTGCATAAACCTTAATGGTAAAGAGGCCAACCAACAATATTGGTGATTCATTATTTTATTTTATTTTGTTTTTCACTTTTAAAAGGGGAGGAGGGGAAAATTGCGTAATAAAAAGGGCTTCTGCTATATTTAGAATAAAACATCATGCGTCCTCTTTCACGATGTGAACTTAATTATAGCATGCTATAAACCTCACATTTGTAAAGATTTCTCTCCCCCCCAAACTTATTTTTATGATACGCTTATAACAGCAATAATATGCTTGGATTTTGTGCAATTCTGAAGAGGTTGCCTCTACAACTGAAAATTTCACTATTGAGATTTTAAAAATCTCCATACTTTGTAGAAGTACAACTTGTGTGTGATATATAGATAGATTGGCACTCTGGGTTTTAATATTAGGTTAATATTTAGTTGTTTGTTTTTTTAAAATTTGATTTATATGCCGCCCTTCTCCGGAGACTCAGGGCGGCTTACAATGCGTTAAGCAATAGCCTT
>JANHZT010003116.1:23440-33980 GCA_032468215.1 Stegonotus admiraltiensis
TCAAAGCCTATAGTTTTCTTTTTAAAACTCTGCATTCCCCTATCTGCCATTAGAGCATAGGTCACAATTCCCTGTTTGCCTACCTCTTGGCAAAGGGAGGAATAAATAAGGCTCACAAAACAGGGATTCCTTTTGTTGGAAAATTACTGTGGGTAATAATATGCAGTTTAGTTTGCACCCTGCACGCTCCCAATCCCTAGGTCCACATCAGAAAAAGAACATACAGTAAGATTTTCAATTCAGTTAGAAAAGTACAGCTTGTTTATTAAAATCAGCAAACATTAAAAAAAACACAATGTGACCAAAGCAGGCAAATGAGAAAAACATGAATAATATCTAAGAATTAATATTAGCTATAAAATATAGCAAAAAGTACAGAATTTTTCAGAGCCACTGGAAACAACAGGGGTAAATAAGGTGGACAATTCCAAAGTACGCAGCAGCAGAATAGAGATGGAAAATAGGTCACCATATTATCCCTTCTCTATTCTGCACCGTTAAAGTAACAGTTTAGTGAGCAAAGATGGTTATCCAATATTTTCTTCACCACTTAATCTGCAAAATTCTTAAAGCATTAATCCAGGATGCTGAACTCAGAATTACATAGTACAGAATGGGAAAGAGATGATGGCAGAGAAAATATTTGAAAAATTACGTCTTTCTACATACCGATAGTGTTCACTTCCCCATTGCAGTTTGGACTGGCAACTCTCTCACTGAGTGGCATGTTCATTAAATGAAACATCACAGGAGCACATCGATTTACATCAGTTCCAGCTGTGGTTGTTAAGCAAATCACCATGAGTCGTTAAGTGTGATTTGATGTGACCATGACTTGTAACTTCCTACCAGCTTCCCCATTTACTTTGCATGTGAGAAACTATCAGAGAAGGTTGTAAATGGTGATCACATGACCATGGGAGATTGCAACCATGATTACAAGGTTACAACCCTGGCTACAAAGTGCCAAATCATGATCCTGTACAGTGGCTGTAACCTTGAGGACTTAACATAAATCTCCTTTTTCAGCAAGCATGGTAGCAACTTGAAATAGTCACTGAATAAGTAATTAGTAAGGAAGGATTAATTGTATGTTTCTTAGAATAAGATCAGTGTCTGGTGGGACATCTTAAACTAACTGGCCCAACAAGGAGAAGAAATGGAAGAGTAGCACCAGAATATCCTGGCAGCTAAGCGAAAAGAGAGAATTGAGATGTTTAGCTCTGGACAAAGGTACTAGACTGGGAACTGAAAATGCCCATGCAATTATTTTAAATTCTATTATGCAAGGCTGAGTATGTTGTGATGCCATGCAAAAAAGTTAACAATGATTTAGATGTTTATTAGCATTGGAAGAAACATGGTATCACCATTCCCTATTGCTGAAAATTTAGTGTACAGTTTTTGACCTTTATAAAGTATATGTACAGTACATCCATGGAGTTTTGTATATTGCATGTTTGATTGCTCTGTGCACATACATTGAAATAATTTTTGTTTTAACATTTTGATATTTTTTTTGGCAGTTGAAACAATATTAGAGCCCTCCAGTGATCAAACTCATTTTTCTAGGTTATGGAAATTCTGCTTGGGTAGTGTTTTTATTAGCATTTCTTTTGCATTTCCCTTTGTCAGCAAAATGTGGTTTTGGCTTTTGTTCAAAAAGCAAGTAAGAAAACGGGACTTTTCAATTGTTGTTAACAGGTGTACATTATTTTGATGGCAGTTGGAAAAGGTTAAATGGTTAAATAAGTAAAATTAAATTGTATATTAAAAATGGTAACTTGTTTCAATGTTCATGGTCACTTTGCTGACTGTCCAAAAATATCAACCATGAACCTGACTGTCTTAAGATGGCTAAATCAAGATTTACACAAGGATGCCAGAACCTCTTGTGAATATATGGGGAGAACGTGTTGAGGGTCTTAGTAAGAATAACTCCTGTGTTTGTTGTGGCCCTGGTCTAGAGGAAACACCATGCCCCACCATTCTAGCAGGACCCAGCATCCTATGAGTTACCAATAAACATCAAAATGTCTTACTGTCCCCCAGATGAATGAACAAATGCAGAGCAATCTGGGATAGCATAGAACATTTTAAGTGGTTAATAATAACCCCCTTGCTTAATAAGGGTCATATTTTGTATTACAAGTATCATATATTTATCTGATGGTGTTGTAACAAAAATGCAGTGACTCTGTCGCACCATTGATCTTGGAGTGCACGTCAGAGGTTACCCTCCAAACAACAACTGGAAGCCAAATATTTAATTTAAATACAAATTTAGTTAAAGTTAATTTAATTAAGTATGAATACTCGCATATAACAATGTTCCCTTGTTGTTACAATAAAAGAACATATAGTTTCATGGGTCTCTGAAAATGCATCTAAGGCTTGGTGTGGGCGTATATGCACTGTTGTGGCCCCTGATTATATTTTCCACATTATAAACTAAGTGTCCTCTTTTTCTCTCTCTAATTTTTGATATATACAGTGGCAGTATTCTGGAGGTAATGAACCATATGCCCAGCTTCTCATTCCTGTGCTTTTTCTGTAGTATAATTTGACCTTCTGCTCTATGCTCTTAGTGCACACAGTTTCCCTTGTACCCTCAGGGAAAAAATGTCAAACATAAACCCTTCCTCTTGGCATCCCCATTTCTTTCAAAGCCTGTCGAGTGTGAGCCTCTTTGTCAGCTTATTTGCTTCACTAGAGCTTGTTCCAAAACTGTGCGGGGAAGACCAAGCCATTTGCGGCCTTCGTTGCACAAAATAAGTTGTTCATGTTCCTTTTCATAGTAGCTTAGTTTATGACAACTGCAGATTACATGTTCATTGTCCCACTCTGGATAGTACTATGAATGAATTTAATACTCTTTCCATGAAAATGGTCTAATGCTGAAATAAATTAGCACTCTGGAATGGCTTCCAGCCAGCTGACAAATGTTTCTTAGAAATAAACACTATAAAACTTTGAAAATAAGTGTCAGCATTCTGGTAGAGTGCAATAATATAAATCTTTATGTACCTATTTTTCCATCAAAATGAACCATGAGATCACTCATATCAAGCAAAAACCAAAAAGGAACTTCAGTAAAAATGTATTAAAACTCCTGGTCAGCACTTAAAATAGGATAGAAAATAATGCCATGGCGCTTTGTTAATATACACTACATATGCCTGAAAATCTTTATGAAATTGAGTTTTGAAGCAATCGAAGAGGTATCCTTGGAAATTGCTTAAACAAAAAATTGTTGGGGGTTTGCTGCTTCCTGAACTTAAAGTAACTTTACCCAAGCACAAACTCAATGTCCTCTTTAACAAGATAGATTAAGAAATAGATTATTAATGAAAGAGTGGTGGTACAATTATAGCACATGAACTAATATTTGATATAGAACCAAGATATCTAATGTATGTTAGGATGGAGATGTTTTGAATCCCACAGCTTTAAGGTGCACAAGAGAAAGACACTAAAGCAAAGTCCCCTGAGTCTTCGTCAGGATGAGAAACAACTCTTAAACCCGTTCTGTCTCTAGTAACAGATATATCTCTGAAGTTCAGAAAATTGAGAGCAGGGCCTTTCCATTTGGCAGTCATGAAAATAAACACATTCTAGCCATTTTCAACATGAATGATTAACTTATGGTTCATGTTACACTTCTGCTTTTGAATTGCTATTTTAGGACCCTGGGAATCCCTTTACCAGAATTACCAACATTTTATGGTATTATTTACTATTGTGAATCTTTGGCAAATAACCAAAAAAAAAATTTGATCGGCAGGCAACTCAGCTGGGATCGTCAGAGCCATTTAAAAGAAAAAAAAGGCTCTGATGATTGCGCGGCTCAGCTGGGCATGGGGGGTGGGGGCAGGGATTTTTACTACCGGTTCTCCGAACTGCCCACTGCCATCACTGCCTACTCACCCGACCTGGTCTGAACCGGGAGCATTTCATCCCTGATTTCACCCCTGGATATATACAACTCCATACCACGAAAGGTTTACAAAAGTGCCTCATACAACAACACCCCCTCCCAATTCTCATGAAGATAACAGCGGAAGAAAATCACATTTAAATGTCCAAGTTTCTACTACTATACCTGTTCTGATAAAAGTAGATTTAGATTCACATGGTGTTTGTTTCTCAGTCTGGCCTATTTTACAGCGTTAAGCTCAATTAGCAATAAATAACTAATTCAATCAAGTAATTAAGTAAAGTAAAGCAGAGTTTAGTACAGAAGCCACAAGTCCCCAGAGGGGCACTCTTATACCTCAGAATTACCCACTACCCCCAAAAAACAAAACAAAGAAAAAGATGGTTTGTAGAGTGAATGGAATACCTTTCAGTTTTAGGGGCAACAACAAAGAAAGAAATGATGGAGCTTGATGGGACAGGAGACAAAATGAAAAGCAAGAGAAAAACTAGATTATCAACTCTCCCAAATGATTTTTTCTAGACTCTGGATCAAAATTTTGTAATAAAATTGAACTATTTTTAGGATGGTATTGTCAGTTATTGTCAGGTTAAACTTTATTTGGCTATACATGATTCCTCATAAAATCACTCTCTTAACAGTTATTCGAAAAGAACATCATTAGTAAGACTAATAATTTTGGAAATGGCCTTTGAATCCATAGATTCAATCTATGAATACAGGAACTATCAGGATAACAGAAATATCAGGGCCTCATCCCTCATGACTGACTGTTTTAGAGCAGCAAGAGAGACAGCTGTTGACAAGCACTTCTGCCTTAGTGCTATGTACAGATTGATCCTATAATCATCACTGATAAAGAAGAATATTTGTAGCTCGGGGGTGAAATGAAGGGTCCTTGGTGCCCATCAGAGCTCTGATGTTGTTACCTAATTTGGGTAATGAAACATCTGCAAGAAAACAACCAAGCTCAGAAAGCACCAGACTCCTCATAATCATCACTAGACAAGGTTATTCCTGTAAGTCTTGTCAAATGTCAGTTTGCCCCATTCCTAAATGTAAGTAGAGAAGAGAATAATTTTAACTCACAAGCAATATGATTCTAACCTTTTTGAGCCTTCCTACTAATATTTAAATTGAAAACATACCTTTTCCAAGTATAGAATGTATTCTGTATCATGTACAGAATGAATACCTGCACAAAACCTTGTGCCAGCCTAAAACAAGTCATTTCTGCAGATTATATTCTGATTTATTTATGCAGATGGTAAAATTGGGTGTATTTTGGCAGACAATATCATTTCTTTTGAAGACAGAATGCAGAAATTAAGAATTCTCAGAGACCATAAGAGAATCAAGAAATAAATATGATAAAAGATTTTTCAGGACAAAGACATTAAGTGGCTATCTTCTGGTAATAGTCATCCACCAGTTATTCAAAAATTTACTGTACACAAAGTTTATTTAGTTTATCCTTTTAGTCTAAACAGATTTATTTATAAATCCTATTCTTGTAATTAGAATTTATTGCTAGTGAACAGTGGAAACAAGGTTTGTTTAAGATTCACTACTTTTCTCTTGTTCTTGTCTATTTTTAAAAAAGAAGTGCAGCTAATATAATAAAGACATCTGTACAAATTTAAATGTATTTTGTATGAGGTTCAGAATATTCTTTTAACTAATAGGATATGAATTAAACAATGAATATAAGGACTAAGATATAATAGCAGTATGAAATCACAAAACAGAAATAAAAATTATTTGAAATTTAGCTCAAGATTTAATCCCAGTATATAATTGAAAGTTAATTTTTGAAGTAAAATGGACCTGGATATGGTTAGTGTGCATACATAGGAGACCATGCATGTTTTCGTGTGTTCCAGATGAGAAAGAAAATCAGATAAAAGTATAGCAAATATTTTTTTTAAAAATTATCATTTGGTTAAGACATAGCCAAGTAAACCACTTCTTTAAGGCTGCCAAAGAAACTGTCTGGGTGCACTCATTCAGAGCTTTGCTCAACTGATCTTTACCTTACAGATAATTTAGGATGGCAAAATAAAATGTAGCTTGTAATTGCTGTGTACTTTTCCAAGGGACTATTTCAGAGCCTATTATTTTATGAGTTTGCTGTAACTTTTGCTCATATACATGTTAGGTTGAAAGTAGAGAATGTTTATCCTAATTCATGAAATATTGGTATGTGATGCTTATTAATTTACAGATAAATCAGTTTAGATCATGAATAATGAGAAAAAAATCATAGATTTTGTGGAATCACATCAATTTTACAAAATAAATCAGTGAGGAAGATTTCAAATATATATTTTTTGAAAAATTAATGCAAAAATTAATGTTGATTTTTAATTTTTTCATAGAACCTAAAGGTATAATTTCAAAAATGTACCAGATTTTATTTGAAATAATTACAGTATGGCACATTTGCTAGAAGGCTAAAAGTGACTTTGATTCAGAGTAACAATTCAGCTGGCTCTTGGTAAAAGTTACATTTATTGAAATTTTGAATTTGATGGCATAAAAGGATGCCAGATCAGCATTAAAACTGAAAAATATTGTACTGATAAACTTGTTTAACATGAGAGTGGATCCAATGTCTACATATTTTAGTTCAAAATGCTGTAGCTCATAATATGCAACATGGAAGCCAATTACATTCTTCATGTTTTGTAAATATGGTTCCCAAGATTTGGTTACAAATAATGGACTAGTTGAAATGTGTTTGAATACTAATACCTCAGGTTGGTAGTTAGGCTGTTGGTTTGAGCTCCGAGCTTGGCAGTTTGGTTGCAAATGTTTCGTCACCGTTCGAGGAGACATTGTCAATGACGATGTCTCCTCGAATGGTGATGAAACATTTGCAACCAAATTGCCAAGCTTGGAACTCAAACCAACAGCCATAATGGAGTAGTGTTGTGGACATAGCCTTTTACTGCCAGCTGTAGGCATAAAGGATGAGCTTGGAGATATTTTACTTTGTTTGAGGTAGGTCTTTGTTGAGAGCTATGTTTAAAATAGAACATAAACTGGCTTTTTCATCCATTCCTCTTTATCATTAACCTATCTCTGAGGGGAATCATATGTTGGTCCAATGGGGTCATTTTTTAAATTTTCTTTGGTTAAAGCCAAAGGGTATTTCACTGGCTATGTCATAGAATTGTTTAAGACAGTGTGAAATCCAGAACCAACATGGAATATACTCTGTTATTTCCAATACTGCAGCAATACAATCTAGACAATGCCTTTTTAACTGTCAGTTTCTGGGATAAGATTTGGGACTGGAGGTTCTCTGACCTCCCTTCATATCTCAGCCTGCCTGTTATGTGATGCTAATTCTTAATTATTAGTACAAGAATGTAAGTTCATTTGAGCACGAATGATTTAGCAGCTCATTTGAAATGACATTGAAAATAAAAGCCACCCATGTTTTAGCAAAGAATTAAATCATAGGATTTGTTCTTTGTTCTTTTTTAAACCTTTTTCTTAGCCAAAGCTCTTAGGAATATTTATTTGTTAGGATTCCTCATGAAAGAAAAATACAATGAATTTGCACTCCTTTCCACTCTCGTGCCAGTCTCAAAATATTTCTATCCTTGAATGGATTCTCAAGCCAAACATCTCAAAGCAACAGGACACTCAGGAGCTTAGATTTAGCAGAATTCATTGACTCTTTGCCCCACGAATATCATGGAGACTATTCTTTTATTACTGGCCTCTGGTCAGTCTTTGCTGAGCTATTTTCCTGGCAGAAATGAATTTAGTTTTAAGGACAGCAAAATCAGTGGGAGCAGCCTTGTCTAACGCAGGCAGATTGAAAGCTTTGTATCAGCAGCTAGAATTCCCCTGTCAGTGAGCAGTCTGACCAACAGGTTTGTGTTAGAGCAAGATGGCAGGGTAAAATGCTAAAGTCTATTTGAATTTTATGGTAAGATAAAACACTGAAAGAGGATTCAGCCTCTAAGCTTGTTTTGAAGAAGCAATAAAATCACTAAACAGCCGCCGTTGTGGTCACTCCCTATACATAATTGAAATAGCTGCCCACTAAAGTCAAATAGGAGGTGGGAGGGGGCGGTGTAAGTAGCTCTGACTGTTGCTATAACAACAGGCATCTTGGTCTAATTTCTTCTGAAAAATGACTTGCTGCTAGTGGGATGAAGTGCAGCAGCTTTTTTTCTAGCAGATGAAAATGCTATAGACAGGCATACATGGTCCCTTGTTTAGGTAACAGATACTCTGTGGTATGCCCATTGCACTCCTTTCAGGAATTTTAAGATGAGCTATTCCTGGATATGTTGGGTATGGGTGGGCATAAGGTTGTCTGTGTGCGTGTGTGAGGGAAAACATTACATACTTTACTGTAGATTATTTAGACTCTTAAAAATATCCCCAGACATTTTAATTTTTATCTATTCCACATCAGGCTTTCACAATCTGATATAGTAAATACTAAAAGACTCTCATCATCACAAGCCAGTATAAGCAAAATGCTGGGCACTGATAATAGAAGTTGGAGTTATAATCCAGAGGCAGGAAGGCTGCATGCAGACAGCAAAAAAAAAAAAAAAAGAGCCCTTAGGGACTTCCAAAAATTATACCTTAATTGTAATGGTGGAAGGGGCAAAGAATTAAATGCCTAACTCAGGAATGTCCTTGATTTACAACCATTCATTTAACAACTATTTGAGGTTACAACAGCATTGAAAAAAGTTATTTATGACCATCGCGGCATCCCCGTGGTCACATGATTAAAATTCAGGCACTTGACAACTAGCATATAGTTATAATGGCTGCAGTATTACAGGGTCATGTGATTGCCATTTGCAATCTTTCCAGACGGCTTACGACAAGCAAAGTCAATGGGGGAAGCTGGATTAGTTTTAACAACCACAAGATTTACTTAACAACTGCAGGGATTTGTTTAACAACCATGGCAAAAAACAACGTAAAATGTTGACTTACTTAGCAACCATTTTGCTTAATATTGGAAATCTTGGTCCCAATTATGTTGCAAGTCGAGGACTCTCCATATCACATTGAATCATACTTAAGTTTAAATATACATGAAATTAAATTTAGATGTTTGTGATGTTACATTTTGGAATAAAATTCTTGATAAACTAGTGATTATAATCTAACTTTCTGGGCCAGAAAAAGGTTGTCTTATCATATTTCCAAGTGTCTATATGCCATTTCTTTTGGGATATTGTATACGTTTAAGAAAGTAGGTGTATTGTATTATTCTAAAGTTTTACCTATCTTTGGGGAGCAATAAATGTCCCCTAAATGTAACTTAAGAACTCACTGAATCATGCTAATGGCTGTGCATTCATTTTAGACACTACAATTCCAATGAATTTCAGCATATTCTCATTCCAGTTAATTTCTATATATTGTTTGGAATGTAGTAGTTCTGGCAATATTGCTCATGATGACAGAATAGAATAGAATAGAATAGAATAGAACAGAACAGAACAGAACGCAACGCAACACAACGCAACGCAACACAACGCAATACAATATCTTTGTTCTTTACATCATCAGTTGAATTTTGTGTCTTTGGAACTGACATAAACTAACTTAATCATATCCACAAATGAAATATTAGCACAATACAAGAAGAATTTTTAAAAGCCTGAACTCTTTTCCCTGTCTCTGAAATAGCATTTACCAGATGTCCAGCAAAAGGAAGACATATCCCTGTTTTTGTCTTCCATCCAGCAGGCATAGCCCTAAAATCAAATATTGTGTTGTTTTTTGAGTATCTTAACAAGTTATCTCTTCCTGAGCAGTTTTCTCCAGGGCCCATTGCTTCCCTATTAAGCGCTAACCGCAAAGTAACAAGCTCAGCTCTGTGACCTTAATTAGTTGATTAGTACCCTGGGCAGTTTACCTGTTGCCTGAAATTGGCAAGACCTTAATCAGTTACATTCTGAAGGCCACCTAACACTTCTAGCGCATTCCTATGATGGAAAAAATAGTCTTCTTAAATGCTGAAAAAGTAAATTTATATACGTGTAGGCCTAAACACTTTTTGTTTGTTTGTTTGTTTGCAGTTTTTCACAATAATTTTTGTTGTGGATGCCAAGAAAGTTAAACAAGATATCTCCCCCCATCCCCCCATATGTTCTCCTTTCCAGTTGGCTGTATCCTCCTGAATGTGATGAGAGTGTAAACTGCTTGCCCGCATATGAGCAAAAAAATTTCTCACCATTCATATTGTAGAATACTAAAAACATTAATATGCAAGACACTTTCTTATTAAACTATATCTTAAGAATTGGAATATATGTATGTGTATGTATGTATGTATGTGTATATGGAATGTGTGTGTGTGTGTGTGTGTGTGTTTTCGTAGATTTTCACAGGCAGAGGTATGCAAGTCTTAGCGTATTTGGGTCTTTTCCCATGTAAGATTGAGAGTATCTTGGCGACGTTTTGACGTTTTGCCATCTTCAGGCTGGTGCCTTTGGCTTCGTGCCTGTGCAACCAAAGCGTGATCGGAGCTGCCGTCTCTCTATAAATACTGATGGGGAGGTGTGGGGTGCTGGCTTTGTTGCTGTGAGCGGGTTGGTTGCCTGTGTTGTT
>JANHZT010003116.1:37186-49662 GCA_032468215.1 Stegonotus admiraltiensis
CAGAAGTATGAAGGCTATTGCTTAACACATTGTAAGCCGCCCTGAGTCTCCGGAGAAGGGCGGCATATAAATCAAATAAATAATAATAAATAAAGTAAGTACAGTGAAATATATTATCAGGCCACCATTGCAAATCTTGTCATGTTCTTTCCTAACATATTTGGAGAACAGGAAATTTGGAAACACTGTTCTCAGAGATTCCATCTTCACTCTACAGCCAACAGTAGACTATACGATAGCTTTATCATTGTACAGTCAAGTGTGGTTGTGTATATGTGTGTATGCATATCTATGTCAATACACACATACCATGGTATCAAGATGCAAAAAACTGTCCCAGTTTCAGAAAAATACCGATTTCTGTACCTAATAAAACCCTATATCCTTTAACCTTCAAATGACCTAACCTAATAGAAATCTAATCTTTCTACTGTGTATAGAAAGATCTTTGCAGTCCCAGTAGGCCAATTTAGAGGCATGCCGATTAAAAAATGAATTAGGTGGGAAAAGTAAAACAGTAGCCATCCATATGGAATGTATTTCCCCTTTTTTCTCTTGCTGCTTTCCTGAAAAATGTTTGTTAATTGACCTCCTGAGCAGTCAGGAATAATTGTTCTTCACAATGATGGGAAAAGATCGTCTGATAACATAGAATTACAGAGATTCTGCCCTTCCCTCTCTGACTTTTTTTTTGGCCTCGGAAAATAAAGGGAATTAAGGATGGCCAGAGTATTTTTCCTTGGTTTTAATAATAATAACAATAACAATAATAATAATAATAATAATAATGAGTTTCATATTTAATGAGTAAAAGAGATAATAATAAATATGAGCTTCTTTTTGGAATTGTTTCTAGCATAGCACAATATCATTGCATAGTTAGCATCTTTATTAGGTGTTTTATGTTCCTCTCTGTGTTTCCATATATATTTTTCTGTAGATGTTTAATAGTTGCCTGGTGAAAGGTTATTCCAGTAGAAAAACCTGGCCTGAACTGTTGCTTTCTAGGTGAAAAGCAATTACAATTCCTAAATTTCGATTTATTGACTCTGTTGACCAATAATTCTGGGAGATTACTAGTTCCAACATATATGAATAGTCCTGAGTTAGGTGAAGCTGCTGTAAAATCAGTGTATTGGATTCTTTCCTTAGCACAGTGGTCCCCAACCTTTCCAGTTTGGTGGCCCGGCATGAGGGGTGTGTGTGTGTGTGTGTGTGTGTGTGTGTGTGTGTGTGTGAATTGCAGGTGCACATGCACACAGATCAGTGGTGGGTTTCAAAAAATTTTACTACCGGTTCTGTGGGTGTGGCTTGGTGGGTGTGGCTTAGCTTGGAGGGCGTGGCAGGGGAAGGATACTGTAAAATCTCCATTCCCACCCCACTCCAGGGGGAAGGTTACTGCAAAATCCCCATTTCCTCCTGATCAGCTGGGACTTGGGAAGCAGAGAATAGATGGGGGCGGGGCCAGTCAGAATTTTTACTACCGGTTCTCCGACCTCAAAATTTCCGCTACCGGCTCTCCAGAACTGGTCAGAACTTGCTGAAACCCACCTTTGACACAGATCCATTTGAAGGCACTTGACCGGATGGCGTTTGAGCTCATGCATGAAGCTCTACTTGTGCTTGCATGCCACACGTGTGAATGGCCCTTTACACATGCACATTCACCCCTCTCTCACAGCCTGGTTTCGAATAAGTCACAATCTGGTAGTGAGCTGTGGCCCAGGGGTTGGGAACCCCTGCCTTAGCACTAACTAAATATAGCTTCAATGGTATGACAGTTGTGGAAATGTATAGAAGGAAGGATAGGGAGCCTTATTTGTTGAGGAAAGTATGTACAATACTTCACTTGCCAAATTTTATTAACTTTTATCTATTCCCACAAATATGATGGGCTTTGTTGATTCTGTAGCACTTCATGTGGTATTCTGAGAAAAAGATTTCACCATCAATAACAGGAAAGTGTGAAAGCTCAGGCAAAATGATTATTCTTAAGTTTATATTTCTGCTTCTGTTTTTTATCTTTCTAAGGCTGAAGTGTGAGCATGTAAAGAAAGGAGCAGAAAGAATCTTGTATGGATTTGGTTTTAGGGACAAAGTCATGAGATTCTGGAAAGAACATTAACACAGAGAGAACAAAACAAACCGTTCTTTATGTGGAAGTAAACAAGGGAAATTCTGAAGATGGGACTTCTGTGTGCTTTCACACTTTCCTCTTATGGGTAATGAAATATTTTTCTCAGAGTAGCACATAGGAACACTTGTATAAGTCTATTAATAGATATTCAGAGATTAATCAGACCACAGAAAATTGTATAAACACCTTTCCCTATTTATTTCTAATGCAACTGTTGCAATGTGGCACTTGAATCTCTGTGTAAATATGTTGGCTACATGAACATCCTGCCAGGAGATTAGTAGCTCATAACCTTCATGTTATATGGCAGAGTATAGTTGATGCTCCAGCTTGTTTTCCAGGCTTTGATGAGCTTCATTAATTATACTAAAAAAAGAAAGGTGTGTGTGGCTGGAGAGAAATCCATACATACAGCTCAACATGAATAGGAGTAATTAGACAACTGGCAGAGTGTTAAGTTGGAGGTCTAGGGAGAAAAACTAAGAAATCTGCAGAATTTCTCCATGCCCAGCAACCAGTGGAATTTGTATAATGTTCTACTGAATACAATTTCTCTGGAAGGCAGTGGTTGTGACTCATTTCTTAGCTTAAAAGCCTGAAGTAAGTATTGCCAAATATCTGCTACCAATTCTGTAAGAAATGTAACCCATATAAGATATATACTCAAATGCTTTGAGAGTTACTCCCAAGTCTATTCTAATGATATCAGACAAATTTTATAGCTGTAATTTGTTTTTAAAAATAAATGCTGAAAAACAAGGAATCAAATTCCTTACAACTGCTTAACCAATTCTTTGAAAGAAAGCACGCTGAAAAATATTGGTGTATAGAATATCTTGAACACTCTAAAGACCCATATACAGTAGAATCTCTGATCACAAATGCTTCTGACCAAATTGGGTTCCAACCAAAATATTCACATTTTTTTTCGTGACCTATTTCTCCGTCACCATTTTTTTGTAAGTGCCAAATTTTCAAAATTAGGTTCGGGTCATGACCAAATCGGTTTGTGACCAAAGTTATGGAATGAATTATGGTCATGACCAGAGGTTCTACTGTATATTGAGATATGGATGTCAAAACAATGGGGCTGCTATTGAATATTCTTTGAGTTGTCTATTATTATTGTTTCTTGCCAGAACAAAGTCTGGGTGGTAAGCAGGGGTGGGTAATACTTACCTTTACTACCAGTTCACAACAGGACCGTGCATGTGCGCTTGCTTCACTTGCGCACATGCACGTGCTTCTGCGCATGCACAGATCACCCATGATGACATCGTGGCGGGTGGGCAGAGCCTCCCATTGATTTTACTACCGGTTCTATAGAACGGGACCGAACCGGGAGCAACCCATCACTGGTGGTAGGTCTGCTTGAACATGGTGAACACAAACATAAGTAGAAGGTTCAAGGATTTATTGAGCAGAGCAGAGCAAAACAGTAACCATTTTATAACAAGGAATAATACAAACCAGAAATATCCACAAATGAGGCAACAAAAAAGACAACATTCAATAAAAGATTGTAAATGTCAAATAAACAATCATATTTTTCCAGCTGTTGAGAACCCTGCCTCATGAGAGACAACAGCAATGTTTGTCAACCTCAGCAACTTTAAGATGTGTGGATTTCAATTCCCAGAATTCCTGAGCCAACATACAGTCTAGGATTCAGCACATTACCCAGCCATCAGAGAACTACACTGAAGTTCATCCCTAAGATGGGTTTCAAAATGTTTATAGCATTCTGTTGCAATACTTCTAAATAAAGATACTTGCTGTTTTCATTTTTGCTTCTCTAGCAAAAGTTTACATAAGACAGTAACAGCAATATCCTCCCTGCAGCAGGTGGCTGTCCTTGGAATTAGCAAAGTACTTCTACAAGAAAGAGATAACACTCTTGAGCTAGTCTATATCTGAAGAAAACAAGTGACTAAGAGCAGAAGTGGGGGAGGGAAGAAGTTCAGAGGCTTGATTTAAAAATCTAAAGCTCTGCCAAGTTACGCTATGTACAAGAATACAAAGCAGAAGTTTTACAGGGGAAAGTTCAAAGGAAAATGGAGCACACCTTCTGTTTCTCTTCCCTGTTATAATAGTCTACACATTGTCACTAATAGAATAGTGCTGTACTGTAATCATCCTGTAGGTCAGAGCTACCATAAGTATATACCATTGATGTAATTAATCTTTATGATTGCAGACACGTGCTTTCTTCAGAGAATACAACTTCTAAGCTGCAGATCCTATGAATATAGTTATCAAATCATCTTTTGCTTTTAGTTTAGTATATCTTTTGTGATATCTCACATTGAAGATATGTTTATATAAAACAGATTAAGAATGTTCCTGCTTTATCATGGAAGTTTATAAATAAAGTAGTCCGGATATAATGTATATCCTTCCTATCATTTTCTACCAAATCTATTACAACTAAAAGGTAGAGCATGTACAAGCATGATTTTTTTTTATTGTGAGAGCTAGGAATCCCCTATCTGAAAGCACCTGGACCACAATTTGTCCACCACATTTTAGCAGTTGACCATAGAATTATATTCTAACATTTCCTGCATGTAATATACAGATGTTCTCTAGAATAGTAAAAGCCCTGAATAATACAATAGCAGTTGTGTGATTTCCAGGTGTTATAAAAGGATTTGTATTGAAACACAATTAAAAAAGAACAAATGCACTAAATTCTCATAGATACTAAAGTTCACATATCCACACAATAAAAACTAACTCAGTTTAGCATGTTATATGAGTGCCACAACTACATTTTTAATTGGTCTGATTCAAAATGTGTGAAATAGAGTACCGTATTTTTCAGAGTATAAGACGCAACTTAGATTTTTGGGAGGAAAAGGGGGGGGGAAATCTGCCTACCAGGTATTCATCTGGCTTGTGTCCTTAGTCTGGTCAACTTCAGCACGTTAGTTTGCTGGCTTTTATCCCTTGCTTGGGGATAAAAAACAGCTTCTAAAGCACAGCTGATCTTTGGAGAAAGAAGCAATGAGAAAAGCAGGCAAACCACGGAGATCGCTTCACTCGCTAGCACCTTGGAAGATCACTTCACTGAAAAAAAGCTTCTAAAGCACAGCTGAGAGTCGAAGGGAGCAAGCAAAGCACGGAGATTGCTTCACTCCCTAGCGCCTCATTAGGGCTGAAAAAAAGCTTCGAAAAAGCTACATTCGGAGTATAAGAGGCACCCAAATTTTAAGCCTCTTTTTGGAGGGAAAAAAGTGTATCTTATACTCCAAAAAATATGGTATGCGGCGCAATAGAATATGCAGTGCTGATATTTTTGTTTCAAACCTGAAAATATCTGGTCAAAGTACAATTCTAGAATTTCAGTTGTGGATGAATTGTATTATTCCCTATCTGTGAAGGAAACTGTAGAAGTGATATTGTATCTAAACTTAGATAGTGGTATCTAACTTTACCTCTGTGGGGATAAATAATGAAGAAGTATAAATGTTCTTTATACTGAAGAAGTATAAATGTTCAAGAAAATGGATGCAACAGAATAAATCTGATGTGAGAAAACTGAAAGTGAGAATAAAAAATGTTGTCAAGAGTCCATGAGTGTAGAAAGAGAGAGAAGAGAGAGAGAGAAAAGCAAAATAAAATTCCCTATGGGTGAAGAAAAATATAATAAAACAAAGACTTTAACCTCATAGTTATGAGAATGCTGCTATTCTAAAGGTTATAGAATGTGTAGTTGCATTATTTGAAATTAGAAATATGTGGGAGGGAAGGATAAATAACAAGAATACAATGAGAAATTATTTTGTAGCATTTTTATTTTACATCACAAATATGTATAATTCATTTTCAGTATATGTTCTGCATATTTTCATAAAAAGCGGATACATGTACATGTGTATGCATGTATGTATGCATGTATTTGCATAGTTTCTAAAATGGGATTGAGAGCTTTTTTCCGAGCTGGACAGGAATTCTCCCCAGATCTAAGACTTAGTCTTCTTTGGTCTGGTTACAAAAATATAGGTTTTGCTATCCACCATAGAATCCAACAGGAAATTTACCATGACTCTGGTAAATAAATATTCAAACTTGCTTTAGATATTTAGATGGACATAGTTAAATCAAAGAAGATTGGATTAAAAATTCAGGATAGGATAAGCAGGTTAGGGTAGAATAGGTTAGGGTTAGGGTTAGGGTTAGGGTTAGGGTTAGGGTTAGGGTTAGGATAGAACAGAACAGAACAGAACAGAACAGAACAGAACAGAACAGAACAGAACAGAACAGAATTTCCTAACAGCAAGAGAAATTAACCAAATCAACTGAAGTCAGTGTTCTGAAATCACCCTGTATCAAAAAATGTGTGCTCTGATTAAATTGTTAGAGTTAAATCCAACTGATTCAGTATAATATTTAGAGCCACACTGTTCAGTAATAAGAGTAAAATAAGGCCTATACTTGTGTATGAATAAGGAAAGAATACCTCTGGCTTTTATTCTATGCATGAAAACTCAGATGTGTCTCAGATTTGTCATTTTCAATTTGTTGTCAATATTTTTTTTACTAAAAAAAGAATTATTGTTACACAATTATAGGAACTTTATCTAGATCCTTCAAAGAATTTTCAAATGATGATATGATTCATCTTCTGCAATTCAATAGATGATTCTCATAGATGGGCTAGGACCGGTTAAAGGGCTGTATTAAAAACACAACTGGAGGGAAATGGCATATGAATTTTTCTTCAAAACGCAGGCGATAGATTTTGTGTCCACATTTTTGTGCTGATAACTTCTTGTAAGATATTCATTCAAACACATAACAAAATTTGCTGATTTTGTAGTAACAGTACAGTTTCAGTATGTAGTACATTTTTAGAATATTTGAACTCACCTAGGCCTTTTGAGCAAAAAGGAGCTCCATTTGATCTTCATCTCTGCCTCATTCAGATGAATGATAGGGCTGTTGAACAATTCATAGCTTGTACAACTGCTGTCCCTTTCTCCTTAAGAGGCAATAGTTGTCAGTGATATTCAGTGACAGGCCTTACAGAATTTGCAAAGATTGAGTAGAAGAGTCTTTAGCTTTTCATTTTAACAAGGGATTATGATTGCTCTTTTAGCAAGACCCTATTTCAGTCCAACACACAGGCCAGGAGGCAAAAAGAAAAGAGAAAGGACACATGTTTATATAGAACTGATCCCCCAAATCGTCATCTGAATATAGATCTTATATGATAAAGATAATCCCAAAATCCAAAACTGGAAATTGGGAAATACACGGATAGGGTAGATAGTATGTGTGGATATGAGGTATAACTGATTAGAAGACAATTACCTGAATTTGAGATCAAAATGAATGGACAAGCAAGATGCCAAATTGAAACAAATTCTAGGAAAAGAACTATTAAAAAAACATAATTGTTATAAGTTAAAGCATATGGAGAAAATAGTTTTGTCCTATTTTTGACAGTAGTATGTACAGAATGGGTGTAACCTTTCTGCTGTTCCTTGCTGAAACATGATTCTCACAGAAACAAGGTATGAAAAATACATGAGTTTATAGCTTGAGTTCCTCCCTACACCTTGTTGAAGGATTTTTCTTTTGATGGATCATTTGTAGGAATCTATTAATTCATTTATTTGCATGATAACTGGAACTTTGACTTGGCTACTGGAAACAAAGCACTAATAGGTGTCTTTGACAAATTCAGAGACAAAGAGGACACTTCTAAAGGTTATCACTGTTTTTTTAAAGGTTAAAAATGAGTATGCCACTTCTTTTTTTTTATAAACGCTAATAAAATAACAAAAGCAAGGGAATGTCCTAGAACTGCTATGGAAAACATGGAAGAGCGTGTAGCGATGGAGCATATTCTTTCCATGCAAAAGGTACCAGCTCCAAACTCTTGGACAAAAATATATATGGTGAAAAGAAGTAATTCCTATCACAACTAATGGATCAACACTTGGTAATCTGAAAAAGCAGTACCTGCACTTGTGGGAAAAGTGTCAAGAAAGGGGGAAATTATGCTGATAAGCATTGTCAATATTTGATTATACAGTTTAACTCAGCTAGCTTCTTCTGTTTTTAGCATTTGTTAGAAAATTGTCAAACAAAGTAAGAATATGACCTGAAAATTGAAGTGCTTTTTTTCAGCCACGTGATATATGGCAGGGCATGATGATTGTTCATGATAGACTGTGTGATAAAAGTATACAAAAATCTTATGTTATCATATATACAAGGGATGTTAGGTGCTTAGTTCAGTTTATATTTTATTTTTGTTAGTAACAGAAAATTTGAACAGTAACAATAAACATAACATAATTACAATTGGCAAAAGCCTAGTAACATCTTAAGATCTGCAACTGTAAAGTAGATAGAGGAGTAACAATACTCTTAAAGTTCTGTTGAATAAGTAGAAGTTCTTTAAATGCATAACACACCACAGGAAGGAATGAAGCAGTATTAGTTCTGCATGTGGTAGAAGAGATGTATGCACACTTGTGTGTCTCACTGAGAGGAGCCCCAGCTGGGTTAGTTTGCAAACTAGGCCTGAAAAAAGCACAGGAAAACAAACCAAGGTTGAAAGAACTCAGCACTGCCTTCTGCTGGAAAAAATAAAGTGTTAATTTTAAAATGAGGGGTGTGCTTGTTTACAGCTCCAGACTAAAGGATATTTAAATTTCCCTTGCCACCTTCTCTTCCTATAGTAATTCTTTCACCCTTCCCCATAGTCCTCTGAAATAGCTTTAACAGGCAGAACAAAAGCAGTATGTAATTTCAGAGAGGAAAGTTAAGCATTGGGTTAATGATACACAATATTGCACAGATTTATATTTGGTAAATAGCCATAGTTAAAAATGGTTTAGGTGCATAATGTATCAAAATAAAAGAAGTACTTCTAGAAATATATATGCTATATACAATGTTTATTTTATTTTATTCATGTTTATTTTATTCATTCATACTTGTTACCTACAAGCAGCTAAAGAGAACATGTAGCTCTTTGAAATCCCAGTGTGTTTGAGACAGCCACTTGACTCTACAATATCTGATCTGTCAAATGTCCTTTTGAAGAGACTGTGAAAACTTGATATCTTGCATTAATGAATAATCAACTGTGTGGCATCCTATCGCATTTGTTGTCTCTAGCAATAATGTATAATTGTAAGGATGGTTAATTTATAATTATAGGTGAATTATCCAGATTTTGGAATTGTATATGCACTTTATGGCATAATTTAATGTATCTTACAGTTTTGCTGACTTCCTTTCACAGTATTACTTGGTGTGCTAACTAGTGCCTGAATCATAATGCATCATTTTCTTTAAAGGACAGTGCTTTCATTTAATTGAAATTAACATTTGGCCTTGTTTCTTCTGACAGCTAACAGTACCCTTAGCCCTACTGTAATGTTCACTAGATCTGCTGTCCTTGAATATTAAGCAAACAGAACACCTTATCAGTGCATTAGTGAGCAATGCTGTCTAGCAAGAAACATTGTTTGTGATGACATGCATAAAATCCCACAGTGCTTGAGAATCTTGTACGTCCAGGTCATATACTGAAAAAAGTCATACATTGTAAGAAATTCAGCAGTGAGCTGAAAGTCATATTCTATTGTATTTAAGTATGTATATATTTCATTGCCAGCTAGTAAGCTATTCACCATTAGCCCCAGGAAACTGATAAATCCCATTGTTTGCTTGCTACAATCTTTTTAGACAGAGTTCATATAACTTTCTGACTGATGGATTTTTGATATACGGATAGAATCTATTACTATGTAATCTTCTGTTAGGTTACTCGAAAAATAGTCTTTTGGTGAAGGTTTTGAGCCTTCCCATCTAGATGTGATTGCTTTAACATGTTGATTGAGTATTGCAGGATGCCAAATACTACTCTAGTAAGTGCATTTATTTTTATTGTGGCCTGAATGCCTCTCTTCAACATTGCAGCCCAAAACTTTAACCTAAAAGAATATTTTTGAAATATTTTCATAAATATCATATTACTCTTAATATGTTATATTTTGTGAGATATACAGGCCTGGGATTTCATTGTAGACATTGGAACAGGACAGCTTAGAGCAGCGCCCCCCTTTTGGGCACCAGGAACCGGTTTTGTGGAGAGATTTTTCTACGGACCAGAGGGGGCATGGTTTTGCATGCTGCCTGCATCCTGCGGATGGGGCTTTGCTTGTTTGCACAGCCCAGTTTCTGGCATGCCATAGCCCAGTGCTGGTTCACAGAATGGGGGTTGGGGAACCCTGGCTTAGAGCAGTAAAAAAATCAGGAATCTGGGAGCACCTGCATCTCACCAAAAATTTGTGTATTTTAATAAAATTTGTTCCTAGGAACAGGTGCTTCCAGATTCCTGATTTTTATTAGTATGCCAGAAAAGTCATCATAGGAAAAAAATTTATTTGTAACAATTGGCAAACTAAGTTGTTCAGAAATAATAGGCTTTGTTTTAAGGCAAAGAATTTACCATAACGACTAACAGTTATGCATTTCCGTTGCCATAATTCTCTTAATCTGCATTGATACATTTAGGATCATTGCAATGAAAATCTGAACTGTTTATCATTGTACTTAATCATGAACTTTGATTGATCACTTTCATCCTGCAACATTCATTCATTTGCTTGTTGACTTGGTAGGATTTGCATTCCACCTCAGTCCAGAAGGACCTGGAACAATTTATATTTCCTTTTTATACTAAGGTAACAAATCAAAACAAACAACAAAACAATTGTGTTAGTTCCATTGGCAGCTTTAACATCTGATGATAATGACTTTCCATAACAAAATTTATGTATTGTCTAGATCAGTGGTTCTCAACCTTCCTAATGCCGCGACCCTTTAATACAGTTCCTCATGTTGTGGTGACCCCCAACCATAAAATTATTCCTAAGACTATTGAAAATATGTGTTTTCCTATGGTCTTAGGCGACCCCTGTGAAAGAGTCGTTCGACCCCCAAAGGGGTCCCGGTTTGAGAACCACTGATCTAGAGGCTGGATAAAGCAAAAAACATTATTGACCAAATATTTGAAGTTCAAGTTTCAAGTTTGAAAATATTCTGTGTCTTCCTTTTCTTTTATCGTCAGTGTTAATCCGTCTATTTCTGCACAGTCTGGTATTTTTTTAAAATTATGTCTTCTTCTGTTGGTGTTTTCTCGTTCTTCCAGTATTGTGCGAATACAATTCTTGCTGCTGTCAAGGCATGTAATATCAAATATACATTCCTTTTACCATATTTTTGTGGTATTATGCCTAACAAAAATACTTTGGGCTTATATATAAATATGCTGTCTTAACATTATTTCTTACCCTGTATGCATTTTTGCCCCCCCCTTTTTTTTTTTTGCTTTTGCTTTTGGGCATGTCCACCACATTTGATAGTAGGTGCCCGATATTTGATTCCATTCCCAACATTTGGTGGACATATTTTTAAATATTTTTGCTAATCTCGCCAGTGGTAAATGCCACCTATGAAACATTTTATACAAAATTTCTTTATACATGGTTGCCATCGTCAATTTATAGCTTCTTTCCCAAAGTTTTTGCCAATTAACTAATCTTGGCCAAAATTCTAAAGGATTTGAATCTTGAAGAAGAGAGCAGGCTATGATGTTTTGCCAAGAAATACTAACTCATCCTTTTTCTTCATTTGTTGAGCCAGCTTGGACCAAGGATTCTGATCCTGTGGGGCGATATGCCTGGATAGCGATTCTTTTGATAATCCTGCTGGTTCCATTGGCCTTTTATTGCTGGAAGAAGAAGAACAGTAAGTGAAATAATCCAGGCATCTGGGACTAAGACTATAGGCAGTTCTCGAGTTACGACTACAACAGAGGCTAGAATTTCAGTTGCTAAGCGAGACAGTGGTTAAGTGAGTTCTGATCCATTTGACGACCTTCCTTGCCACAGTTGTTAAGTGAATCACCGCAGTTGTTAAGTTAGTCACCTGATCGTTAAGTGAATTTGGCTCTGTTGTGGCCCGCCAGCAGCCTGCGCAGATTGTAGCTTATTCCGTCAACGAGGAGGCTGGTGTGGTGCTGCGCCAGCAGCCTGGGCATCTGGGGCTCAAGTCGGACAATGAGGAGTCTGGAGAAGATGTGGTGCCAGAGGCAGGGATTCAGCCAGGGTCTTCAGAACGTCCAGAAGCTCCTCTAAGTGAAGAGGATGAAGAGGAGGAGCCTCTTCTCAATGCATAGGCACGCAGAGCTGCCAAAAGGCAAGAGTCGCTCCTCAGGAGGAGGTCTCCTTGAAAGTAAGGCTTGGGGCTAATTGGCCACTCCCTTAGCCTATTTAAGGAGGAACACCGATTGCAGCAAGCTGTAGGGAAC